>PVLC010016070.1:0-36121 GCA_004027655.1 Graphiurus murinus
AGGTGAGGGGTGGGGTCAGGGGGTCAGGTAAGCTTATGTGGGCTTGCAGGATTGGTCAAGGCTGACCGTGTCCTTATCAGGTAAAGGCCTCAGCGGGATAACAGATAGAACCGGTTTCTGCATTGTCATTGTGGCTGCTGAGGGGGAATTCCCCCAAAGTGTGAATTCCGGCTCTGGCCAGCCTTTCGGCCCCCGACACACACACACACACACACACACACACACACACACACACACACACACACGTAAAACAAGAAAACATAGCAAAGTATAGAAATCATCAAGGGCTTTAAATAAGTCAGAATTGGGAATGCATCTTCACCTTCTCAAATACTTTTCTGGTTAAAATTTATGCCAATTATATGAGCATTTATCAGAGGATGAGCTATAGAACTGTACCTATATGGTATTAATAATGATCACAAATAAAACTGTGTCATGGTTTAATAATTTGGTGGAAATTCTGGGTGAGATAGGTTAAAAGAGATTTCTGTATTTTGGAGTTTCTCAAAGATTTTTCATTATCCCAATATGCTTTTTGACTCTTGCAAAACCTTCTGCAAGCGCAGGCATTCCCTGAGCCACTGGAAGGCGGCATGGACTCTCAGTATCTCTACAGCTGTGTGTTTTCTGGAATACTTTCCTTACTTCCTTGAAATTTCCTGATCTGCAAAAGTGGAAACAATAGCAATGCCTATGTTGTGAAGCATAGTTGAAATGGCACATGCAAAACACCTACTCTCATGGCTAAAACAAAAGTTCACTCTTCAAAAAAAAATGTTCATTCAAAAAAAAATGGAATTCCAATTAAGATATGTAGAAGAAATTATGAAAATAGAAATTATGAAAGTCAGTACTTGGCAATTTTGCATCCCTAGATGCTAAATTTTGAGGATAAGCATATAATGAGAAGCAGAATATATGTATAGGCTCCAAACATCTCCCCACAAGACACTTTTTTATTATGAAGGGGAAAATAGTAACTTTACAGTGGAAGGATTGGGTAGATGCCACCTTAACCAAATGATGAAAAGTAACGTTCCCACTAATGGCACATGTCCATATCATGTGCCTCCAGCTAAGATGCATGAAGAAAGGCAGACCGTCATTTATGTAGGATTCTCACCTAACATGCATCCACCTGATGTTCAGAGGAAACATCAAAATCGAAATTGGAGGACATTTTGCAAAATAACTGGCCAGTACTCCTCAAAAGTGTCAAAGTCATGAAAGAAAAAGAAAATCTGGGGAACTGTCCTTGATTGGATGAGACTAAGGAAACAAGGCAACTACTTGCAATTTGGGAGCCTGGGTGGAGTCAAGGGCCAGGAGAAGGGCATTAGTGGGTCAGGTGGTAAAAATTGGCCGAACTCTATAGATTATGCATTTTTCACTGTTATTTTTCTGGTTTTGAGAATTAAACTATGGTTATGTAAAATGTTAGCACTTTGGGATGATGGATGGAGAGCAAATGGAACTCTATACTATTTTTGCAACTTTTTATAAGTCTGAGAGTTTTCAAAATGAAAAGTTAAACAAATAAAAATAAGGAAAAATGTCCCCATTCTGGTACATTCGATAATAGAATCAATATTCAAGGAGAGTTCTCTTCCTCCTAGGTATTTTGAGATAGTTAAAGGTGAAAAGGTGTCCAAGATGGGCACTGCAGTAAGTCTGTCATATGATTCTGACACACGTGGCCCCTAGGTCGCCCTGTCACAATTCTCAGGCTGGAGGATTTGCTAGAAGAGATGACAAAGGAGTTGGAGTCAAGTGGGCTGTTGGAGAGGAGGAGGTGGTGAGAAGGAGAAGCTGCTAGATACGGGTTTCAGGAAGTTTTTGAACAAGGGGCGTGCGGAAGAGAGACAATTGTAGCGCAGGGAATTACTGTGCAAGATATTCAGAAGGACAGAGAAGGAGCAAGAGACTTGAAAGATATTTCGTTGGCTTTATACATATAAGTTCTCATTGGCATTTGCTGGTGAGACTGCAGTACAGATTTTCGTCATTTTTTAATTTTTTTTTCTTTGAATAATACTGTGGGCTAAAACCAGGATATAATCCTATTAAGACACAGCCCAGATTGTGTGCTCTGTTGAAATAAAGATCGAAAAATCATTTACCTGGTAGTCATTTGGCTTTATGATGAGAAATCTCTTGGAGGCAGTTCCAGGGGAGGTACAGCCCTGCAAATGCAGACCTCTGTAGGATCTTGTGACATAGCCCTCTAGTGCAGTGACGATCAACAGAAGACTTGAGGAGAACTGGGAGCCACTCAGTGTCTCTCATGGATCGGATCGTCTGCAGCTGCAGTGTCCACATGTTTCTTCCTAATCATTTGCAAGACTGGAAGCCAGAAATGAACCTGAAAAGTGGATGAATGAACACTGGGGTCATTTCAAACATCTCTTACATAAACTTTTCACTGTGAGCTTCCTGGTGTTAGAAAGAACTGCAAAGACTTCGAAATGAACAGAAAAGCTTATCCTTTGGGGTTTTCTTGGTCTTTCATAGTCTGTGAACTATTTTCCAATTCTGTAAGCTGTAGATGGCTGTTAGTGACAATAAAAATGATTCTTGTCCATGACATGCAAATGAATTTCACCCTAGAGAGCACAATTGGCATCTTCCATCCACCCTGGAAGAAAAGGCCAGTTTTGCATTTATTAAGCAAATTCACTTTGGTATGCTGTGACCTGTGTATGTGTGTGTTTTCAGTTATTCTTTAATTGGTTGTAATTTCTTGTTTTCCCCTAATTAACAAATAAGTTAAATAAAATATTTTGCACATATTCATTTTATATGTACCTGGGAAAGAGTATGATGTTATACTGAAGAATGAGCAAATTCTTTGAAGTTTACCAAGTTGTAGATAGATATTTCATTCCATATTTTTTTTCTTTATTCTCGACCCAGGAGTGTAAATTTCAATGGACATTGTCACTTAATATCCAATACAGAAGATCTTCCCAAATAGTCTCTCTATAATGTGACAACACACTTACTTAAAACCAATATTTTCTTTTTTTTTTTTTTTTTTGGTGGTGGTACTGGGCATGGAACCCAGGGACATTCTACCTCTGAGCTACACCCCAGCTCTATTTTTATTCTTTATTTTGAAACAGGCTCTCACTAAGTAGCTGAGGTTGGCTGCAAACCTGATATCCTCCTGTCTCAGCCTCCCAAGTACAGGGATTACAAGGGTGTGCTACCAGGCCCGGCAAAACCAGTATTTTCAAGTGTATCTTTTCAACTTCTCTGGGCTAGCATTTTAATCACAGTGCTAAGAGCCCTAGTCAAGTACATTTGCTATTTTTCCACAGTATCTTATCTGCTACTGGAATACAAACTTTGAAATCCTCTTTCCATTTGCATTTCAAACTCGATACTAGCTTAATTTGAGGTTATACCCCCATCTTGGCCTTACCCTTTTAAAATACAGATTCTGTTTCCTTTTGTCTTCTCCCAGTGGCTGTTCCAATCTTTTTTTAAGTAGCTTTGCATGTAGGTATCGAACGCGCTCCTTCTCCACGTTGGGGTAGAAGGATCCTGACACCAGGATTTTAAGTTGCATCAGGATGGAAGACAACAGTCCCAGGATCACTAATATCACAAGAATAACACTGAGAGGAACCCAAGTTTTAGACAGAAGGAGCTTTGGCTTTGGGATACAGCTGGGTTCAAACACAGATATAGTGAAGGAAGAATCATGGATGATGTCTTGAGTTCCTTGCTTCTAAAATGAAAGAATAAAATCATCAATATCTATGCCACTTTTCTACTCAGTCTCTGTCTTTCTCATTACTTCTCTGCAACACATAGCATTTATCTTCAAATCCTGGGGAGCTTTAGCTAAAGAAACTATCGTTTCTTCTTTTGTGTGTTACAACTGGAGCCAAGGAGAAGGGATGAGTCTTATCTTTAACTGTGGCAGTGTTTTCCAAAGTGGGTTTGTGGAAACATCGATTTCATTGAGATAAGTGTTTCAGGCAAGTTTGTCTGAGAAGAAGGCAGAGAAATCAGTTTAACTTTAGCCTAACAAATTTGGTTACATACCTCAATTTCATGGACTACTTTTTTTTACATTTAGGGTACATGAAGTTAATGAGAAATGTGGGAGTTAGCTCAACTGGGGGAGATCCCCTGGGGACATAGCCTTTTAAGAACTGGGCATATCTTCCCAGTTAGGACAAACTCCCCTTCAGCAGGCAACAAAATCACCATGATGTCAGGCACTAAATCATATTCTAAATCAACCTTTGGGGGCTTTGTGGGATTCTTCTTATTGAGTGTACAGTGTTTCTCTTTTGGTAGATACTTGGCCCTTAAGTTTCCTTTAATAAGGTGACTCTAAAATCTTGTTGGAGGGAGGAGGTCTTGAAAATAAAGCATTTTCTCTTCTGTCTTGGATGCTGAGAAGGCTGTGCATCCCTACCTGTTTGAAGGCAAGACAATGAGCACTTGTCTGCAGCAGACAGACACAGAGGGCAGGAGATGACATTGAGCCACCCAGCCCAGCCACCAGCAAGAGAAGTGTGTGCTGATTCAGCTTTCTTTTCCCTGACCTGGGAAAGTCATTTAATCTCTCCATGGATTTGTTTTCTAATTTGGTAAAGCAGGAATTAATGGACCAGATCCTGCCCATGAATAAACTACTCCCAGTGTAAATTAAACACCTTGGGGATGGAGCATTAACCTTACAAACTGGAGTACTTAGTAAGTTATTATCACCCTAGCGCCACAAAGCCCTGGGGCCAGGAAGAGGTAAATGACTTCTTTAAAAATAATACCCAGAAAATACCCTGCAGCTTGGATCTACCCTGGGCCCTATGAAGAATCTGGAACCTGGGACCTCTATACAAATTCAAACCTGTGCCTAAGCAATGAAAGCATTTGTATTGCCTCTCCTCTTATTAAAAAGACTGTCGGTCTACAATTAAATAGAGATTTCTATCCCCAGAGCAAAGGCATGCGCTCTTTTTAATGCTGTTGAAGAAACAAACACATCGATTGAGTCAGCGCTGAGCAATTCTGCAATGAGCACGCAGCAGGGGTTCAGTCTGGGAAGAAGTTATTTAGTCTAGAAATCTTAACCAGGGATTTTGCAGTTGGAAGTCAGGGCTTCAGGACAATTGAGTCAACACTTTTGTACGGGGTTGGTTGAGGGTAATGTGGAAAACAAATTTGCTCTTTCAAAATGCCAAGCAATATACTAAATGGTACCCCAATGATTTAAAATATATTTGCTCCTCTTAGGTAAACAACGTGAGCCAGCCTGGAGTAGCGGGTGGAGGGCAGGCTGCCTTGTCAGAGTCCTGGAAAGTGAAGACAGCCAAGCTCGTGCACAATGTAGGTGCTCAGTAGGGAGGAGCAATGGCTGTTTTTACTAACCAGGCCCACCCATACCACTAGCTCAACTTGGATCATTTTCCATTTTCTTTATTTAAAACATTTATTTAAAATGGCATGAAGTAGAGAGAAATATTGGCAAAACCTTGAGGCAATGTGTCTCTTCCTGCTTGACTTCTCCTTTGCAATCTGGCATCAACAAAGAAGGCCAGGAGCCACCAAGGACATCTTGGGATAGGGCAGGGCATTGCCAGTCAGGACCTGTCTGCTGGGGACACAGTCTCCCGGGCACAGCTGGGCACAGCTGGGCACAGCAGGAGTGAGCTGAGAGGAATTCCGCAGCTGTCTAGTACCCACACCTGTGCCGGTGCTCGCCATCCTGCTGTTATTGCCTGTGTACACAGCAGGCTTCTTCATCAGGATGTGAGCCCTGAAGTAGGGTCATCACAGTCTGGACATCATCCTCCCCAGTACTCAGCAGCACTCAAAGACGGACGTGTCAGCACCTGTCATTAGAAAGCTGGTGTGCTTTTTGAGGAAAGCAAAACTTGCTTTTGTCCCCCTTGATCTACACCAGTAAGAATTTACACAGCATGCATGGATATTGGATACTTATGAAAGATAAGCAAAAATGAGAAAGAGGAACAGGGAGAATTGAGAGGGGAAGGCAAGAAAGGAGAACACAGGAGAGGAATGGGTTGGGGAGGAGAAAAGTCTCTTTACTGCCCCCCCCCAGATCATTCTTGTTTGGCTTTCATTTGAAACACTTCTCCCATTATCTGCTCTGCTCCAAATATCTAGAGCAACAGGGTGCCTTGTAATTAACTGAATTCTTCAGGGGAAGCAGAGAGCTCAGAGTAATCAACTTTGAGAAGAAGCCCAGGATTAGGAGGGCAGGAGCCAGGGGATTGGATCTGCTGAGCCAGGAAGGGAGGAAAGCATGACACAGCAGGAGGATTTGAGGGCCTGCGAGGTGCAGGAAGGGAGAGTGGGGTTTCAGAGGAGGCTTTACTGGCAGCATTCTGCCATCCCTCTCTGTGCTCTCCCCAGCAGCTGATTAGGAAGGGGCAAAGCAGATGCATGGAGACAGTTGCTGGTGTCTTCTCCAGCCAGTGCACTCAAGGCATCAGGCATGCGTGCACACACACCCATGCGTCTCCTGGTTCAGCTCCATCATTTCTGGGATTATAGAAGAATAATAATACTAAGCAAGTGTCTGACAATATCCAGATCCTCCGAAACAATACAATCATAAATTTCCATGGGGAAAATGGAGAAGACAAAAGACGGGATCAAAGATCCCTGGTCTTCTCTCTTGGCATGTGGCTGCTAAGAGGAGGGAGAAGAAGAGAGGGAAATCCAGGTTCCTCAAAAAGGCGGGGAGGGGCAACAGCTCAGAGAAAGACACTGTCTTGGCTAAGAGTTTCCATAGCTCCTTCCCATGGCTATTAGAGGTTAGATTTCTGGCTCTGGTGATAGATTTGGAACAGTGTTCTCAATCTTGGCTGCACATAAGAGTTGCTTGAGGGGGTTTTCAAAATCCCTCACCCTAATCCAAGTAGAGCAGATTCTCTGGGGATCCTGGAGGGAAGTTTTGGGTGCGTTTGCTTACTTGTTTGTTCATTTTCACATTGATGCCACTCTGCTAAGGTCTAAGGTCAAGGACCACTGGTTTAGAAGGTTTTATGTCCTAACACATAAGCCAAAGTTTCCCAAAGTGTGATCTATGGAATGCCTACTTTGAGATCACAAGGAATGTTTACTTAAAATGCTCTTCTATTTGAAATAAAATCTCTATAAAATGAAGTATGAAACTCTGCATTACCCACTCGAGGAAATTCTTGACATATGCTAAGCTTGAGAACCACTGACTGAATTTATCTTAAAAAAAAAAAAAAAAAGAAAAGAAAAGTATAGCTGGATAGCACCTTTTCAAGTGAATGATACCCAGTACTAGTATCATCCAAATGACTAAGATATTGGGAGCCCCTCTACATTTGATAAGGACTTGGGATGCATAGAAAGGATGCTCTCACCCAGAGAAGGTATTCAAACTCTGTTGGCCCAAGTCTGAGAGTGAGAGGAAGTCAGGCCCGAAATCTTGGACTGTTAGGTTCATGCTAAATACTGCTTGAGAATCAACTTCGTGTTCAACATCCGAGACAACTATTCTCACATTGCATGTTTGTTGACTATAGAAGGCTGAAAAGTGGCCCCCAAAGATATAAGTTCCTACCCCTTAGAGTAATAAACCTATTACTTTATTGAGACAAATGGCCTCAGTAGCTGAGATTAAGTTGGAGATTTTGAGATAAAATAATTATCCTCAGTTATCCTGGTGAGCCCTCAAGCAATCACAAGGTTTAGGAGAGAGACAGAGGGAGACTTTTCAGATATAATAAAGTGATGTGAAGACTGAAGCAGAGATGGAAGCAAGGAAACCATAGGCCAAAGAATGCTACCAGCTGCCTTAAGTCTGAAGAAGCAAAGAGTGGACACTCCCCTGAGGTCTGAAAAGAATATGGCTCTGCCAACAGCACCTGGATTTCAGCCCAGTGATGTCGATTCCACACTTCTCTTTCTAGGACTATAAAAGAATGCAGTTCTACTATTTTAAGCCACCTAGTTTGTGGCCATTTGTTACAGCAGCCATAGGATACTAATACAGAATCATACTCAAACACCAGGGATCCAAAGATGAATTAGGTAATGCCCTGCCTTAGGATGTTCCAGATCTTTTGCAAGGCTGACCAGCGAATAACCACGATATATACTAAGAAGTGCCTGTGAGCCCCTACCTCTTCATGCAGTTTCAAGTGAACTTCAAGCCCTGGCAAGCTTTGGAACTGTTTGTTCACGGAGAAAATGAGCTGATACAGCAGATAATCCACAGCTGCAAACAGCAGCCAGATGTAGAGATGGGTTAGTATGGGGAGGAAAAACAGCCCCAGGTTTTTCCTCTCTTTAGGAGTCAGCCGGAAAGATGGGATGACAACATACTTCTTCCTTTCCTTCTTACTCAAGGGGAAGACGCAGGGCCTCTGTCGATGCCTCTCCTTTTCATCGAACCGAACAAATTGTTTGGTGATGTAGATGTTTGCAAACTTCCAGCCACAGGGGCCCAAAAACCGCCTCAGGAAGAGACCAGTGCTGAGTAGAATGAATAGTAGCCCTGCAAAGGCAAGTAGCTTCTCACCAAGACCAGACAACACTTCCATCGTGGTCAAGATGGGGTACAAGACACTCAGGACTTCTCCTTTGGTGTCATTTAGCTGTACCTCCAGGACTTGGCTGGGACTGAAAAGGGAGACCGCCAGAGTCTGGTTCCAAGAAACAAGGTCGTCAAATAGATTCGGTGCAGTGGTAAGGCCATAAATCCACTGCATGGCGTCAATATATTTCTTCAAAAGTGGAAAATGTACGGAGAAGCTCTTTGCCCTTAGGTTGCAAGTCATACTGTCTAGAAGACCTTTAAAGTTGTGAACAATGTTGCCCACATGTCCAAAGATCATGATCCCTGTGCCAGCAGCAATCAAAGTATTTCTGCCTTCACGAAGGCCACAAGAGAGAAAGACGAGAAGAACGAAGCACCGTGCGTGCTTGGAGTAACACAGCAGAGCACACATGATCATCCAAGAGGTGGCCAAGGCAGCGATCGATGATGGGAACCAGTGGAAAGCCACAGACAGGAGGCCCACTGAAATGAAGGCCACCAAGCAGCAAACTCCCAAATGCAGGATAAAACCCATCCATCCAGGTCTTCTTGGAAACACATAAGTTCGCCAAAGACTTAGAAGGATATTGGTACCTGAGGTCCAGACACCCATGTTCCCTGTGTACCTAAAAATGAAAAAAGAAATCAAGCTCAGAAGTTGGCTAAGGGCCAAGTGGTACACAGATTGCAGAACATGGTCCTAATTCTTTACCCCGCCCACATCCACCTCCTTGCAGTAGGATTTCATAGCTTTTCCCAACCAAGAGGTGAAAGAAATAGAATCCACCAAGTGGGGTCTGTTTCTCCATTCCTTGATTGTGGGCTAACCTTGTGGCTACTTTGGCCAGTAGAATGTGGCAGTTCTGATCTATGACTCGCTCCTACATGCTCTCCTGGAGCCCTAACACTGCCCTGGGACAAGGCCAGCTCTGTTGATCTCCTGTTACTACATGAAAAAATTACCACAAACTCACGGTATCCAAGAAACACCTATTGATTCTCTTACAATTGCACAGGTCAGAGTCTAAAGTGGGTCCACATTGCTGCTCTCCCTCTGGAGGCTCTAGGAGGGAATCTGTTCACTTGCCTTTTCTGGCTTCTAGAGGCTGCCCACATTCCATGGCTCATGGACCCTTCTTCTTCTATCTCAAAGCCAGTAAACTTGCATCTTCCCTTCTCTCTGATCTCTGCTTCTATCCTTCCTTCTTCTATGATTTTGATCCTTCTTCCTTCCTTTTATAAGGACCCTCATGATTTCATTGAGCCCACCTGAATAACACGGAATTATCTCCCATCTCAAGATCCTTGACTTAGCCTCATCTGCAGAGTCTCCTGTACCATGTAAGGCAATATATTCACAGGTCCTGGCCCTTTGGACTGGGACGGCTTCTGAGGGACATTGTTCGTCCTGTTGTACCAGGTTGGACTTCTGGTTCATGAGCAGCACTTGACCAGCTAATTCCATTAACTCAACCAGCAGCCACCCAACTACCAGCCATGTGAGAGAGGCTGTCCTAGTCCCTAGTCAGTCCTCCAGCTGATCACAGACACATGGGAAAGAATAAATGTTGATTTGTTTTAAACCACTGAATTCTGTTCTGGGCTGGGAGGCTGTAGTTGTTCATTAGTAAAGGCAACACTCCTAGATCATGGGTCCTTATGGTTGAAACAAATCCTAGGTTGATGGATAGGCTGAAATTTCACTAAACTGCATTATATAAGAGTACTCTTTAATAGTCATCTATTTTCTTGTGCTCTAATTTTACAGACCAGGAAGCATACCAAGGTCAGCCAAATTTAAATGTGGAATTGGACTGAGGCCATTCTCTCTCAGCTCTGTAACCATTGCTTCTTCCTCCTCTGCCCCTACCTTCCAGTACTGTTCTTTCCAGAGAATCTTATAAGGAGAGTAAAAATATTTTTGTCCCCAAGTTAATCATATTTTCCTTTCCCCCAGATCTGGAATAATTAAAATGAAGATGCTATAAAGCTGCTCCCACCCTGTTAGTCATGCAGATTTAGATCTATGTTGTACTCAGAGAGTCTTGGGTTCATGTGGAATGACAGAAAATAACTTGAAAATAACTTGATTTTTCTTTCTTGATTGACATGAAAATATCTAATGAACATTATGCCATATGTGTAAGATTTTAACAAAGACATTTGTCAATTTTTAAACACCTCAAATATATCCCTTCTCACATCAAACACCATGGGATAGGGTTTATGGAGTAGCTTGATACTGTTAGACCTAGTGAATTACACTGATCGTGTAAGACATATAACAGGCATTGGCTAGAAGGCAGGAACTGGATAGCCAGAGGTGAAAACACTATTCTCTTTCTGTGTTCAGTCTGAACGGGGTTAATGAAAGGCAGAAATAAGATGGGAAATAGGCTAGTTAGGAATAAGCACATGCGGATTTCTCCTGCAAGAATAGAGGGCTTGTGGATCACTGGGCACATAACCTGAATGAAAATGTTCAGAGCAGGAAAGAGATATGGGGAAGACTGGAGTGTTGAGGAAGGGCCATTACCATGTGGGCTGAGAATGTTCCTCCTCCATTAGAAAAAAGGGAATTGGAATGAATATGACAGTGGGGGCCAGCCAAAGGCCATAGCTCTTTTTTTTCTGCATGCTTGCTTCCTTTCAGAATCAGGTGGCAGTGGCCACGTCCACGGTCCCCAGGGAAGATAGAGGCAGCTACGACTGGCAATGCCAGTGCTCCTGAGCCATCCCCAGCATTGCTGACCTTTCTTAGATTGCTTCATTATAGGAGTCTTGGTGCACAGGTAAGCAGTGGGCAGATGACCCAGCACCTGGGGATGTTAGGAGCTAATGGCCTGTCCCCCCAGAAATGTCCCCAAGCACTTTCTTTGTCATTGTTTTGGCTCTGCCCTCAAACCATTATTTGACTAATTGATACACTAACTGGCATTAATTGCCTATTATGTTGTAGGCATTTCTCATAAAGAACCCATATGCCTTGCCCCAAACCCATGAAGATAGATATTCTTTGCCATTTACACAGTGGAAACCAAGGTCTCAAGTACTTTTTAAAATTTACTAGTTATCATATAGAGTAGATGGTACAACAGGATTCACAGCAGGCTCCCTTGACTCCTGGGTGGGCCCTGTCTCCTGCACCCTGCCCAGATCCTACAGCTCTGCATTAGGTAACAGGATGCTCAGCTCACTGTGTTTGTCTCTGCGGGAAACCTGTCTTACTATTTGCCACGGACTGTTTAAGGGCTGACCTAAATATCAGAAACCCCTCCACTATCTGCTCAGTGCTTTTTCCTCCTGGATCAAAATAGTTGATCCTGTAAGGATAGTATGTCTCCAATCAGCAGTTTCTTCTCTAAGCGAATCAGAAATCCCAGCTGTTTTTTTTTTTTTTCTAATTTCCTTTATGAGGCGCCATCCTGTTTGCCTCCTGAAAAATTAATAATGTATACTGTGGGTTCATTTCCCCCTTCATCATTATACAGTATGTTCTTTATGTTGATATTTCTCTGAAAGTATGAAACAGATTTATGGATACATTAAAATTTTAACATTCTGCAATAAAATCTACTATCAATTAACTAAGATCTGTGGCTGCAATTTTGTCCTGTAAGAAGCACATGCTTGCTCAACAAGCAACAGTTCTAACCTTATTCTGCTTTATTTATTTATTATTTATTTTGTGCTGAAAACAGCATGTCACCCAAATATACCAAATCTTTCCTCATCGAGAGAACTGAATGCATTCTCTTCTATTTGACAGCTTGAGCCACAGAGCCAAGCTTTGGACCACCAGCCTGCCCTCTGCAACTGGCAGGTGTGGCTTGCATTTCTTCTCCATGCTTGGTTTCTCGTTTTCTGCCTACTCCTTCTTGGTGATATTTAAGGAGGGAAACTTTAGCATCCATGACACTCCTTGGGAATAAGATGTCCAGTAAATGCAACTCATTTCTTCTGGTTGTTTATTTGCTGACACAGAAAATTGAGAATTTCCATTCTCTGATCTTTAGGCAAAGATTGAATGCCAAAGTTGATGGAGGCTTAGAGCTAGAGTAAGATGTACTATCCTCCCATTTCTGTGGTACCATTCAGGGCATCTCTAGAGGTGGGCTAGTTTCTTTCCTCTTGCTCCTGTAGAAGTGTGGCCATTCTGCTTATCTTCCTTTAGGTAGCCCCAATTCTTTCCTTTCAGACAAATCAATGAATCAGAATTTTTATAAGATACTTGCTCATTTATTTCTCAAAGACTTTGTCAAGCAGCTTCACTGATTCTTAAGTTTTATTTTTAGAGCTGGAGGGAAACTTCTAGATCAGAGCTGCTTTGATGTGGTCTTTTAATCATTGGGGGGAGGAATCTCATGAAAATGCAGATTTTAATTCAGAAAGTCTAGGGTGCACCTGAGATTTTTGAAGTCTAATGGATCCTGGTGTCACTTGTCTGAGGAGCAGACCTGGAGCAGCAAATTTCAGAATTAGCACCATCTGAGAGAACTTTCTATGATGATGCACTTGTGCTATAACTGTGCTGTTCAGGTACAGCACTGGCCAAAGGTGAGTACTGAGCACCGGAAACTGGGCTAGTGCCATGGAGCTAAATTTTTTATTTGATTTGAATTTAAGTAATTATTAAATTTAAATAGTGACTGGCGAATATGTATGTATTGGATAGCAAAGTTCCAGATGATTGACACCTACATGGCTGATGTTCACAGTTGAAGAAAAGAAAACCTAAAGAGGCATTGGACTTGCCAAAGCCACCCTGGCATCTGACAGAGCCAGAAATGAGGGCCTACGCCTCCACCGCTCCGTGACATGTTTTCATCATATCAATATCTCATCTCTGACTTTTCATGGGTCCTGTTCTAAAGTCCTTACTAGGGTTCCTAGGTAATAGGGTTGGAATTTCCTACATACCCGTCCATCTGCTAGGGTGCCATAACAAAATACCTTAGGCTGGGTGGCTTAAACAACAGACATTTATTTCTCATTGTCCTGGAGGCTGAACCTCCAGATCCAAGTCCCACAGGGTCAGGGTCTGCTGAAGGCTCTCTTCCTGGCAGACATGGCCACCTTCTCTCTGTCGTCACTTGGCAGAACAAGAAGGGTAAACTCTTTGATGTCTCTCTTCCTCTTCATCCTTCTTCTTTCATACAAAGACCTTTCTTTACAACAGGTCACCTAAAGGTCATTTCACCCGCCACTCGCCTACCAGTCTCATCTTTCTCCTTAGCGATGGCAGGGTAGTTACCTTTTCTTCTTCCTTTAGGGACCCTGATCCCATTGGACCCTCCACCAATATGACCTCATTTGACCTTAATTGATTCTTTTAGAGACTCCATTTCCAAACACAGCCATTGGTGGGGGAGTGTTAGGGCTTCAAGATATGAATTTAAGGGGTGGGGACACAAACATTCAGCCAGTAACAATGCCCAAGATCCTTATTATAGGATGGACAAACAGTAACTCAGTTCTGTGTTTGAGATTTAATGAAATACTGCTAATAGTAGATACCAGTTATCAGTTTGCTACTATGTGCCCAGAGACTGTTCTAGTATCTGATAAACGTGATTTCTACTCTTCATTGGACCCCTGTACTGTTGTATTTACATCTTTTCCAATGAGTAAACTAAGGCTCAGAGAGGTCAAATGTCTTGCTCAAGGTCACACTGCTGTTAAGCGGAAGAGCCAGGGTTCTAATCCATGTTTAAGTGACACTGAGGGGTCAGGACAGGCAGTTCCTCAGACCTTTTTCTACATGACCTTCAAAGAGTAGCTTCGGAGTTGGTTCAAATAAATTCCCAGGATCCCAAGAACAAATGCACCTTAAAATGCAGATTCAACAATGAGGGTAAAAGCTGGCTTTGCCCTGTCAACAGCATCCAGTGTCCTCAGCATCCTCTGCTGTGCAGCCTGGCTGAGCCTTCCAGAGCTGACTGCAGAGCACCCTTCCAAGTGAGCAATTCTGCTCAGCCTCAGGTGTGTTAAGCCGCTCTCTCATAAATTCCCATGTTTTGCTTAAGATGTGTACAGCCAGCGTTAGGCTCACCCTTGCTCAGCCTTCAATCAGGGCATCCTGCACTGGGGCCCATCCTGGTCTGAGGTTCAGGTCTGGAGGCCCCCACTCACAGCTGAGCTGGGGACAGGAGGAGAGAGGCGTGTTTAGTGTCACTCTCCCCTCTGATGACCTGTGCTACAGTTGGGGCCTCTTCCAGGGCTGGCACTTGTGAGCAGAACAGCAGCACCAAGCCTTTCAAATGCCTGCAGGGTCAGACAAGCACCATTGAGAATAAAAGAAATAGGGAAACACAGATACTCCTTGGGAGTGAGGGGCGTGGGACAATGGACAGCGGCTCTCTGGGGAGGGCTAGAAGGCTGTGACCCCTTAGGCTCATGCCTTCAACCCAGCAGATTTTTTTTCAGGTTGTTGTTATAGTTAGATATAAAAGTCCCCTAAAGAGCTCATTTATTAAAGTTTAGAGCTGATGTAGTTGAGTCATGAGGGTCATAATCCCAGCAGTGAATAAATCCACTATAATAGATTTACCTGGCTAGTGACCTAGGCCAGTAGGGTACAGCTGGAGATGGGTCCCTGGGAGTGTAGCCTTTGGGATTATATAAATGATTCCTCCTTCCTCTGCTCCCTTTATTACTTCCAACTTCCATCATGTAAGGAGCACAGTCCATGTGCTCTCCTCTCCGATTTCTACCTCCATGCCCTGGGATCACAGTCCCCAGCCTCATGTGGACTGGATCCAAAACCATAAGAAAGTAAATCTTCTTTCCTCCAAGTTATGTGGTCAGCCTTTTAGATTATAGCTGCAGAATGTTGACTGAAACAGTTGTATACAGACTGTGTTGCCAGATTTTCTGATTGTTTTCCAGAGAAGTCAGAAATCTAGATTTCTGAGCCTAGGATGTGACTCAGTGGCAGAACACATGCTTAGCATGCACAAGGCCCTACGTTCAATCCGCAGCACTGAAAAACAAATCTGTATTTCTTTGGTGATATATCTTGATTTTTAAAATGTTGGCTCACATTATTTTTAAGCACTCTGGCTGATTTTGACCAGTGTAGTCTGTTTGCACCCCTTGACTTTTGGTAACAGTCACATTGCTTCCCCTCCTTCTCACCGAACCATGTCCCAGAATTACCTTTCTTCCTTTTCATTCCTTGGGGCATTTTAAAATCATACTGTAAGCCAATTTCAAGTCTCTCACATAAACGTTTTTCTCTATGCCTTGGGAATATTTTTGTCCAAAGATCTCTCCTGTGCTTTGCTTACTGGATTCTCCCTCACTCTCTGCATGGTTTCTTTCAACAGCTTCTAAGAGGTTACCTAACCCCTTTAACCTGTCATTTCCCTTTATTTTGCTCCCATTATCAATAACATGTATCACCTGACTCTACAGCCCTGCCTTCCCAGCACAGACAACCTGCTTCTTGCTCTTACCAACAGTGATTTCCCGAGAGTAATTACCACTTCCTGGCTTTCCTCTCTCACCTCCAGTTTTCATCTCACCCCAGACAGGGAGGCCTTAGCTGGCATCCACAGCACTGTGTCACCAAGGTGATCTCTCTCTCACAGGGTTGAAGCACTTTTCTTGTGGTGGGGTGGGAGGGGATAGGAGAACAGGGATGTGGTGAGGTTTCCTGCCCAGTCCGAGAGCCCTGCAGGGCCTCAAGCCTGTGTATCCAATCCAAGCCACGTTTACCTGCTTTTATGCAGAGCTGAGCTGTTGCCATGGGAAACAGAAGTGACCAGACTTCTCCATTAGTCCTGCACATGCTAGCTAGCAACCCTGGCTGAGGGTGTATGCACCACCATGGTTTTCTCATGGCTGGAGAGGAGGGGTTAAGTGTCAGTGTCAGCAACTTGAGGCCTGGCCTGGAGGACACAAGCTCTGAGCCCCCACCTTCAGGGCCCTCTTTGCCCACCTTGTGGGGGAGCAGGGAGACCCTCCCCCCATTCCTAAACACTGTCCTTCGAGCCCATATTAAACCCTCAAGGTGCAAATGAATATGTCCTTGGTTCAGATGCAAGGCCCAGATCAGTAGCCACAACAGCCGGAGCCATTAAATAATAATGAGAGCCTCCAAATAGGGCACTTTTTAGATTGGGGGATCATGAAGATGTCTGTCACCAGTGGAGCTCCAAAGATGTTGAACAGAAACCCAGAGGCTGCTGCTTTTGCACGTGTAGGAGGAATGAGCTCAGCCTTGCAGGGACAGGCCTGGAGCTCATGACTCAGGAGCCAGCTCCTTGCTCCTTCTTGTGCACCTGCAGAGCACAGACTTTGGCCAGCATCTTAAAATTTCCAGCTCATTCTGACCCTGGTCCCATGCAGAAGCTGATGGTTTAAGCTCAACAAGCCCAGATACAGCCTGTAGACAACCTGGCAAAAAACAAACCCAAGCCGGGCATGGTGGCTCACACTTGTAATTCCAGCATTTGGGAGGCTGAGACTGGAGGATCTGGGTTCGGGGCCAGCCTCAGCTACCTAGTGAGGCACTCTGCAACTTAGTGAGACCCTGTTTCAAAATAAAGAATAAAAAATAGGGCGGGGGTGTAGCTCGGAGGTAGAATGCCTCTGGGTTCCATCCCCAGTACTGCAAAACAAAACAAAACAAAACAAAACAAAAAAACCAAAAGGACAGTCCCTCTATTCCTTCTGTGCACACCTCCAACCAGCTCTGCCAATCCCCCGTGGGAGCCCAGTCTCAACCCCTCACCTGCCCTGGCTTTCTTAACTTGATGTGAATCTCATTTCCAAAGACATTTGAACAAAGAGTGAAATAGGAAGAGCACTGGGCAGGGAGAGGGGAGAGCTGTGGTCTAGCATGCCTCCACCCCGAGCAGCCTGCATGACCTTTGATGGGTCCCTTCACCTCTTGGGACCTCCTCTCGATAAGCAAGCTGGGTTCCAAGGTCGCTGCCAGCCCAGTCATCTCTGAAATGAAAAGTAAATCAGAGCCACAGAGCTGGCTCTTGGCGTGGGCACTTTGCAGTCAGTACTGAAACAGAATATCAAAGCCTAGCACCTGTAAGTGGGACAAAGAAGAATGGAGGGCTGCTTTTCCTTTCCCTTTTTACTTCCTTTTTTTCTATTTTTTTTTTTTTTTGTTAAAGTTCTTGCAAACTTATTATTTGGTTCAGAACAAAATGTTCTCTCTGACTGCCAAAATAGCTGGAGCAGGAGCCGAGGCCTCCGTTTGAGGCAGCACAAATTCCTCTCCAGTTTGTTTTAATCATTCTTGCCTTGGGAAAGCCAGCAAATGCCTTACTCTGTGAAAGCAACCTTCACACAAGAAAGGGAAGATTAATGAACGCTATGGGGTAAACAGAATAGCATCATGGAACAATTCAGTCCATCACTGTGCAAAGCCAGGCTCCAGGGTTCAGTAGTGAGGCTGAGCCTCTGGCCTCCCCAAGAGGCTGCCCGAATCTTCCCCAACTAGATGGCTGTGTTCTCTGGGTTGATTTTGCCAAAGCTTGGGATGGCATGGGCCCCACATGCTACCCTATCAGGAGCATATTAATGCAGTTTCAAGATGAAAATATTCAGATACCAACATTAGAGACTATCTTTTTTATATTTCTCTACATAGGTGGGCTGTTGGGGAGAGAAGGGGGTTAAATGTCCTCTGTTCATAATTGCTTATTCTACATTCTCAATACTTTTTTAAAAGCAATTTTAGAAAGAAGAATATTCTGAAAGTTTACTTACGGGTTTCTCTCAGGTTCCTCTTTGAGTGCAAAAAACACCCTTCCCAGGGGCTGTAAGTCTTAATATAGAGGTGGAAAAAAGGAACTAGAAATGATAAGAGGGTCACACTGCCATGAATCAATCAATCCCTTTATTTCCCCCACAGTGACTAAGTCATTTATTTGTCAACAGAGAGTAAAACTGATCCAAAGGAGCTAGATATTTCATTCTAGCAATTTCCTCAAAATAGATGTTCCAGAAATCAACTCTAGAAAATAATGAAATAGGTTATTTTTAAACACAAGGGAATGAGTTGTAAAAACTTCCTCTTTCTTCTTTTCTCCTCCCTCATATTCCCTAACTCCTCCCCAGCCATGAGGAAGCCTGTGCCCCTCCCTCCCATCCACAACTGAAGCAACAGATTCATGAAGGAGGCAAGATAGGTCTTTGAACCCAAGACAGGTCTAATGACAGGTGTCATGACTTGCAACTGTGTGGGGACTTCCCATCTTAGAAATTTAGCTTCCAAGTTAGAAGGAAAAGCTTGTGTGATGTTAGGGAATTAGGAAAGCCTTAAAATCTTTCTAAGAAATTATTGTTTACCTTTTGATTGAGACTCATGATAGATTTGCAGAAGCTTTTATCTGAAAATTCATGGATTCCTTCTGAAATGCAAATAAATGTCTTGGAGAAGGATGCCACTTTAAATGTTATTATTTGGTAACACTTTTGGTCTGCTGATTGATTGAAAGTCAATGAAAACTTCAAAAGATATAAAGTAATACTTTCAAAATGATTACTCATGTAAATTTACACATCTGATAGTTTTTCAAAAAACACCTATATATTGAGATCTTCCATAGTCATACTTTATAATTGTTTTGACTAAAGTTTTTATTTCCTCTCCCTTCTCTAAATGCCTTTATTTTACATTCATAATCCAATACCTTCAACAACACAAACATGTTCAAATGCAGAGAAAATGTTTTTCCCTTCTCCCTTGAAATTTCAAAGTATCATTCATTTTGATTCAATTTAATACAACTCACTTGAATCACATACAAATCAATAGACATTTATTGACACTCTATTGAATGCTTAGGCACTAGGAGATGTAAATCTAATAAAAGTCTAACTCCTGATTTACTCTCTTCTTGTTAGGGGAAGAAGAAGAAGAAGAAGAAGAAGAAGAAGAAGAAGAAGAAGAAGAAGAAGAAGAAGAAGAAGAAGAAGAAGGAGGAGGAGGAGGAGGAGGAGGAGGAGGAGGAGGAGGAGGAGAATGAGGAGAATGAGAAGAGGAAGAGAATGGGAGGAGGAGGGAGGAAAGAAAGAAACAAAATAAAGGAAGGAAGGAAGGAAGGAGTGAAGGCATGGAAATGCCTAGACAAGGGAAGACCATTTCCAATAGGAGCTGGGGAAATACTTCATGGAAAGGTAGTACTTAACTGAAACCTTGAAGAATGAGCACAATTTAAACAGACCTGACTAGAAGGCAGGAAATTCCAGCAGATGGTATACAAGGTCCAGAATCAGAAAGCAGTGTCCACATTCTGGAAGGTTTGGGGTAGGCTAGAGCTTCAGGGTGCAAGGATAGGAGGTGGGAGTCAGACCAAGGCTACATAGAATGCTCTCCTTCACCAAAAATGCCTTCCTCATTTGTATTAATGTCCTTGAAGAGTAATATTCCCTCCACTGCCTCATATAAGTTGGTCTTAGATAGTAAATACATAGGTTAAAAAAGGAGGGGAAGGACAGAAGAATGAGGAAGAGAGAAGAAGGAGGAGAAGAAGAAATTTATTTTTCAGGTAATTTTCACTTTATGGCAAGTGCTACTGGGTTGTTGTTGTTTATTTGTTTGTTTTGTTTTTGTTTGTGGGGGTTGGTATTGGAGATTGAAGCCAGAACCACATGCATGTTTCCACCACCGAGCTATACTCTCAGCCCGTGTTTTTTCACTTATCCTATTAATAATTTTCTTTTACAGTAGTTTTTAAGTTTAAAATAGGGTTGATATTAAGAAAAATATAAAATAAATAATTGTAGAGGTGAGACATTGCAAGCTCTCATCGAACATGGTAAAGATACACAAATGTCTGATATTTGGGTGACACAGCTATAGAGCAATAGACAGCTGGGATTCAGAGAATGTTGTGAACAAATTAATAGTGTAAAAAAAAACCCTCAGTGTTAGCTTTTTGTTGCTGTGACAAAAATATCTGACAAGAGCAACCTAGAGGAGGAAAGGTTTATTTTGGCTCACAGTGTCAGAGGTTCAGTCCATGGTCAGCTGTCAGCTGGCTGCAAGGCAGAGCATGGTGGCAGGGCATAGTGAAAGAAAGCGGCTCAACCCCTGGCAGCTTGCAGGCAGAATGCATTCTTCCCTGGGGACCTCAGTCTTTTTTCTCTTAAGGCCTCTAACTGATTGGATGAGGCTCACATATATCATAGAGAATAATCTGCTTTTCTCAAAGTCTACTGACTTAAGAGTAATATAATCTTTAAAAAACATACCTTCACAACAGCATCTAGAATAATGTTTGACCAAAATCTGAGTGCCATGGTCTCACCAAATTGACACATAAAATTAACCGTCATAGCTGGATTAGGGTAAATGGGAAGGAAAGACAAAACATGGGGATTTGTTTATTTGGTTAGGCTCTGAAGGGAAAGCAAACAGAATTTTGGTATCTGGGAGGAGAAAAGGAAAAGAATAAGAGATGGCCTGGGTCTTTCTGCCAGAACCGAGAAAGCACAGAGACACTGCTTCACAGGAAAATAAGGTTCTAGCTAGGTGCCAGATAGAAATACCTGTCTTGTGACCAGCCAGGAATCTGGACCTTGGCTTAGGAGGAGAAGTGAGGTATACAGAGATATTGGGAATTAGCCAAAGGTGTGCCTGCAGGTCAGCATCCACAGCACTGTTGGTGAAGAGTAGAAAGTTGAAACCGTGAAAACTAATGAATTTCCTGAGGGAGACTGTGTGGGGAGAGAGGCCTAAGGACTGAGGGTCTTGGTTTATTCAGACCAGGGATATAGGGTCCATCCCATACTCAAAGGACTGGGCTGCTGCAGAATCCTGAGGCTCATGGAAGAACATGAGGCAAAGCTCCTAGAGCATGGATGCCTGCTGGGGTCAGAGAGGCAAGCCTTAGCTCAGGTGAAGGGAAGTGCAGGCAGGTCAGCACTGCAGAGGAATGGCACACGTAAATGAAGGAAGATGGATGGGAAGTTAAAAAATCTGCACGGGACTGTGGTATAGGGGGCAGGTGTAAAAGATGAAGGTGAGCCATGGGGCTGCAGCCTTGGCAGAGCTTCCCATAGCTCTGAAAGTGAAGCAAGTTTTTATTTAAACAGGGGGGACCAGTCTGCAGTGTGCTTGTCTGAACAGGTAGTCCAAGAGAGGAAGGGTTAGGGAGTAGAGAAGAGGAGGCAAGTGGGATCTTCAGGGTGGGAAGAGAAGGAGGCCCAGGAAATGTCCCTAGTGTTTTGTGGTCTTCCTGGTTCTTTCAGAAGTTCCTTCTCAGTGGACAGGTGGGGGCAGGAGCTCTGCAGTGAGCTGGGGAATTAACAGAAGCAAGTAGGGATTGCTTGCTGATAGTGTTGGGGGGATGGAGTCAGAGGGAGAAGGCAGTAGTAGAGATGCAATGGGAAACTAGAAAAATAATTAGCATATCAGGCTCACAAAGGAGAATGAAGACAGGGTGGAGAGATGTTGGTGCTCTTTGAAGAGGAAAGGAGGAAAGCAGAGGATGGTTCCTGACCTTCTGGGGAAGGAAGAGATAAGAGAGAAGGGAGGGGATCAGAGGTCATTGGCTCATGTAGAGAAAATCTGGAGCATATGCTAGAAGAAAACACAGGGCAGAGAAAGTCATGCCACTACCACCACCACCCCAGCCCCCAGGGACCAGAAGTAGAACCAGTGAGATGGTTTTGATAGTCCCCAGAAATTCCTGATCTTTGGTGTGGGAAAAAACAGCCAACTGGGTTCCCATCTTGGAGACCTACTTGGAATCAAGGGGCTGCGATGTGGGCAGATAAAATTCAGCTATTGCTGCAAATTTCCCTTCCTGTGCTTTGAGTGAACTTAGAGAATGGAAAAGCTATGCTCAGCTGGGAATTTTACCCTGGTCAGCTCAAATGTTCCTTAATGACTTTGAAGGTCTGCAATTAGTGAGCTGGACTCTGACAGTATCTGTCTGCATTTCTCAGATGAATAGCCTCAGAAGAGCTAGTTGAAAGAGTGTGGTACACAGGAACCATCCTGAATCCAACACCAGGGTCTGGAGTCCACCAGCCAGCTCAAGTCAGGGATAGAACATCCAGGGAATTGCTAGGATTCTGCTTGAAATTCTGCTGAAATTACTATATGATCCTAGAGTCAGGGTCGGGGTATCTTTCATTCTTCCTCCTGATATCAAGAAATCTCTCTCCTGCGGAGGTCAATTTAGATTTGATGAATCCTAGAAGCATAGATAGGTACCAGGTTCACTTTTGTTCCACCCTACCCAGGAATCCTTCTGGAAAACTGGCAGAAAGAGGGTGTTTTGTGAGACTGCAGGGCCTGGCATAGTGTTATGATTTGAACCTGGAATGTCCCTGAAGGCTCATGTGTTGAAGGCTTGGGCTCCAAGGCAGCAATGTTCAGAGGTGGGGCTTGGGGGAAATGGATTAATCCTTTGGTAGATTCATAGTTGAATGGATTGTTGGGAGATGATGGAAACTGTAGGAGGTGTGACCCAGTTTGAGGGAGTGGGTCCAGGGAGGGATGCCCTCAGGGACTGTATCTTGTCTCCAGCACTCCCTCTCCCTCTCCTCTCCTCTCCTCTCCTCTCCTCTCCTCTTTACTCCTCTCATTTCCGCTTTTTGTTCATCAAGAAATGAGCATCTTTCCTCCACCATTCCTTTCTGCCATGATGTTTCTGCCTCATTACAGATCCAGAAACAGTGGAGCCAGCTCACTGAAACCTCTAAAACCATGAGCCAAAGTAAATTTTTCTTCCTTTAGGTTGTTGTTCTCAGGTATTTTGTCACAGCAACAAAAAGCTGACTAACACACATAGACAAGGGTTGCCGTTTTGTCCATTAAGTAGCATTAGAAAATGCGGTAGTGTTTCCTGAACAACCTATTTGAGGCAATGTGTTTCCTATGTTGAATGAAGATGTCTCATCATATAAGAAATTCATATGAGTTGTACATTTATTTATTTTGAAACTTGCTATTCTGTAGCTCCAACAAGAAGAATAAATTTTCTGACATGTCCACTTCATCCCCATTGCTACAATTCCAACTCCTTCCCATGGGTCTTGAGACCACCGTGACCCTCTTCTGCTGTTCTCAGCTTCACTGACTCCACAGCACTTCAGCTGGGGCCAGGAGAGTTTAGTGGTCTGTTGACCTGTCTAATGTACACATGATGCCACCATGAATGAGTGCCACCTTCTAAAGAGTTCCCTAAGTGAAAGAACAAGGTCCCTGAGATTTGCAATATTGGGATGTCAGCTCAAACTCTGCAAAGAAAAATGAGCTATGTCCTGATACTGTTTCCACTCAACACATATTTATTGCAACCATCTCTGACTGTGAATTCCCAGTCTGGTGGAGAACTCAAACATGTGCAATGAGAATTCTAGTATAGAGAGATTGCTATTATGATAGAAGCATGTTTTAGCTTACCCACCAAAGTCATATCCCTGTTCATCTTTTTAAATGCTTCCCTTGTGTTAGCATTTGTTAAGAAGCACCAGGCTGCTGGGCGTGGTGACACATGTCTGTCATCCTAGTACTTGGGAGGCTGAGATGACAGGATGGCAGGTTTGAGACCAGCCTTAGCAACTTAGTGAGGTTCTGTTTCAAAATTTAAAATAATAATAATTTAGAATGCCCCTGGAATCAATATCCAGTACCATCCAAATAAACAAACAAAACAAAAAACCCACCGTGCTATTCATTTTGTCAAATAGCAGGATCTTTTGAAATTCTACAGTGTTCATACTAGCATTTATGGTCAGTAATAATAACATCTTACAGTCACCCTTGGTAAATTACTGTAAACACCATGAACTCGTATTGAGGGGCTGTCTGGTATTTGCTTCCTTGCCCACATGAGCTGCCTGGTGGCCTAACCAGGCAGCTGGTGTAGCAACCAGGGTAGAAAATGCTGTAATCATTCTTCTAATCATTACAGCCACCTTCTCTCACTGTCCAGAGGTGTGTTCTCAAGCAAATTACCTAACCACTCTGTGTCTCTGTTCTTTAATTTCACTGTGGCAGGGTGATACCAGACGACCTCCAGAGTCACTTCTCGTTTTAAAAGTCTATACTACCATAGTCCCTATTACTGCAACACCATCAAATGTGTAGCTCTGCGTGATACTGAAAGCTGTCACATTTCCCAGCATTGCCTTCCTAAACTCATGTGATCTTGAATCTCATTTGACTCCTGAAAACCTGTGCTCTGCACCTGGTGGTGTAACCCCAGGAAGGCATCCTATTCGCAGAAGGAGGCTCATGGAATGCTGCAGAGCCATTCCTGCAGAAGGCTGGGACTCTGGGTTGTAGAGGGTTCAGACAGAGGTTGGGCAGAGACCTGCCAAACAACAGAGCACAGCAGCTTGCTCCCCAGCACTGGAACCTCATCCAGGACCAGGAAGTCTGGTTCCAGATAGGAAGTCAGCTGGACAAAGATGGAATTTTTATAATAAGTGCATAAAACAAGGGAGTGTAGACGGACATGGTGGTACACTCCTATAATCCCAGTACCTGGAAGGCTGAGATTCGCAGGAGGATGACAGGTTTGAGACCAACTTAGTGAGACTCTCAGAAACCTAGCAAGACCCTGTTTCAAAAAATAACTTTTAAAAAAGGGGGCTAGGGCTGTAGCTTACACATAGAATGCCCCTGGGTTCAATCCCCAGTATCAAAAACAACAACTACAATAAGGGGGTGTGGGAAGTATTCTCTTAAGATTAAAGCATCATTTCATATGGTGTCCTTATCACATGGAGCCATTTCATATACTGAAATGGAATGATCCCAAAGTACAAAGTGGGAAAAAAAATACTAAGCACATGTGAAGGGGCAATGAGGAACAGAATCATGGATTTTTATACACACCATTTGTATAAAAGCGGTAAAAAGATAGAATATATAGGCTTATAGACGGGCATGGTGGCACATGCTTGTAATCCCAGCATTTGGGAGGCTGAGATCAGAGGATCCGGGTTCATGGCCAGCCTCAGCTACCTAGTGAGGCACTCTGCAACTTAGTGAGACTCTGCTTCAAAATAAAGAATAAAAAATAGGGCTGGGGGTATAGCTCGGAGGTAGAATGCCCCTGGGTTCAATCCCCAGTACCACAAAAAAAAAAAAAAAGAATATATAGGCTTGTGATGTCTACCTATATTGCTGTCTCTGACAGGATACACAAGTAGATAATTAGCTATGGTGGCCATTGAGGAGGGACCTCAGTGGCTGAAAGACAAAGGCCAAATATGAGGACCTTTATTACTCCATCTGGGATATTTTGAATTTTTAATCACAAGAACTATTGCCCATTCGAAAAATGAATAAATCAACAACATAACCCCAATAACAATAAAATAATAATTAACTATAAAATGATGTTAATATTAGATTACAGTAATATAGTTATGCTAATTATATTAATATATCCTAATAACCATACACACCAATACCTCATCATAATATAAATATTGGAAAAATAATAAAGTAGATGGGCCTACATCTGAAGCCAGCTCCTAGCTGAGGGGTCATGGACAAATCAGTTATCTTTCCCGAGTTTCTGTTTTGCTGGGTGATAAATAACATCTATTATTATTGCACAAGTTATAGGACAGGGCAATAAACGATGGCGGGGTCTGAATGACGGCAGGGGTTCAAGGACCACAGGCAACTGGGACAGAGGCCTTCTGGGCTGAGTGTCACTGGGCCAGGAGCCTCCTCTTTGGGAAACAGCTGTGTTTGGCTGCACACCAGAGGCAACTATATAACCCTGGTCTGAAATCCTGGAGAGCTCTCCTGCTCTTGGCTTTGGAGTCCCAGGTCTCATCTTGGCCTCTGTTCCTTCTGGCCACAAACAGGATAAACACTTTGAATTTACACAGCCCTGGTCGCCTGCCCAGGCCACCCCCCCCCCCCCAGGGGTTTCTTGCCTTGGCAGCGACAGAGCAGCCAGAGTGCTGGGAGCTGCTTCCGGGGCTGCAGCTTCTCCTACTCATTTCCACAAGGGGTGGCCTTGGGTGGGCGCAGTGGCAGCCACCACATGGCTAGCCAGGATCCCTGAGTCACCTCTGCAGTTCTCCTTCTCAGAGATGAGACAGGTCATGAGTCAACTCCTGGGTCATGAGATGGAGAAGTGGCTTGTTCCTCCCTTGTTTTTCTGGTGGGTAGAACTTTGGCTCCGGAAAACTGAGGGAGAGGCGAGGGCTCTGGGAGCAGGGCAGGCCGGTGGGGCTCTGGGGTACCCCCTCTCAGCACCACCCTGCAGCCTTGGCCTTTCCACTCTCTTCCTATGTAGGCTTGCTTTGAAACATCACATTCTGTAAGGGAAAATGAAAGGTCAAAATATAGATTTCAATATAAGATTAAAATAAGAGAACACTTGTTTTTTTCATCTGGTCTCTGTAGTCCCCCACCACCACCACCACCGCCACCAGGCACAGTTGTTCACTTGAAGCTGCAAAATTAGCGAGACAAAGAAAATACTAGTAATGACCCCATTTAATTGTTCCTTCTCTGTGGGCATCACCGGCTGGCACAGGCTGGCCTCCCTGAGTACCTTCAAGAGGGCCAGATTTAGAAGAAAAATTACTTCAGCTCTCCAGCTGGAAAAACATCTCGCCAGGAGGCAGAGACTCTGGAAAATTACTAATAAATTGTTACTGCCTGCTATTAAAAGGATCGATAAGATAAGGCCAGAAGTGACTGATAGGAGGGCCTTGTGCCCTGGGTACTAATGGGGACGTGGCGCCCGGCAACAGAGAACAGTCTCTGGCCGGGGCAGCGCATGCCCATTCACCTCCTCCAGCAAAAACTCGGGAGCTTCATTCATTGTCTTGAAGGTTGGTAGTTATTGATGGTGGTTATGAATAATTAAATCAAAAGGAATGGGGGGAGGGGAAGCTCAGGGGCCAGGGAAATTGCCTTGTTTATGTCTGTAGCATTGCAGACGCACCAACGTTGCCTTTTTTATAGTTTTGTGCTGATGCTGTTGTGGAGTGGAATCGGGGTAGGGGTGTGAGTCTTTGTGGGGCTTCCCCAAGACAGCAAGGCATCCAGGCATGGGGCTGACTCAGCCTCCACTGCCCCCTTCCCAGCAGCACTGCACAGCTGGCTGGCTCATGCATCCCATTCCCTTCCCTTCTGCTGGTGGCCCTGAGGGAGGTGGAGTGGCTCCACAGCCAGGCTGACACTCAGGAAAGCAGGATTTCCTTGAAGACCAACCTCTCTCCCCACAGCTGACATTCCAAGATCCTAGGGTGAGGCACTGCGCACCCCACAGCTGACCTTTCAGCATCTCTGTCTCTCTTCTCCCTGGTCCCAAGTTGTCAGCTCCACCAGCAGAGGGGCCTCTGGTGGCCTCCGCAGCACCTCAGGAGCCTTGCTAGCTCAGAGTTCTACCTATCCCCCACCCCATGGGATTGCTGAGGCCCTCCAGAATGCCCTGGACAAAGCACAACTTTCAGCCCACCCACCCCGAACACTTAGAAGGACCTGGGCTTGTGGTCTCAGGGGTCACCAAAGGAATCAGAGGCAGCCACCAGGCGCTGCAGCCTAGAGTTGTGGGATGAGGTGGACAGGAAACTTCAGAATTGGGACTTTGCCCAAAGATGAGCCATCTTTGGGCAAAATAGCAGGGAATTCATCTGGGCTCCCAAGCCATCTCCTCTCTTCTTTCCCAAATGCCCGACAATCATCTTCTGCTCCAAGGCATTCTGGATTTTGTTGCTGTCTCTTCCAAGCAGTACCTGGGCTCAAGTTAATCTCCTTTCCTTTCTCCCAGACCAAACAAACCAGCCACCTCTCAGCGGTTACCTGGGAGGCCCCACAAGCAGCCTGAATGTCACAAATGTTAGCAAGTGGCTAATGAGGACTGAGGGTCTGCAGCGAATGTCTTCTGTGGAAGGGTCCATACGGTATCTCTCCCTAGTACATGTGAGCATCTGGAGGAGAGGAGGTAACCCTTGCAAAAGATAACGCTCCCCATGTCCTGGGGCCCAGATGTGGCCCCAAGGCCAGGGCTCTGTCCTGGCATATCACCATTCATCTTCAGTAGGGGCCCCAGGAAGATGCATTCCTAATAGGGATAGCTGAAGCACACGGCAAGGGGACAGGGCAGGGGCCCAGATCACCCTGATGTCCACATCCTTGACATCTGAAAACTTTACAGACAAGCCAGGACCTGAAGGGTTGTGGTGGGGAAATAACTGACACCAGAGACTGGCAGCCTCCCAAATCAACCCTGGACTGCCTTGTCTTCCAGGAATAGCGCTGATGTGTCCCTGATCTGGGACATTCAGCCTAAAATGGCTGAACCAGAGTCTGAACAGAGAATCTCAGGCAATCCAGGGGCCCTGACTCTCTGATGGGGACTTCAGGGCATGAAGGGGTGGGCTGCTGGTGGTAGACAAGAAGGTCGGCCTACCCTCCTTGCACAAGTCCAGCCTTCAGTACACAGAGCTCAGATCTCGCCGTGGCCTGCTCGAGTTCAGGCGTAGCATGGACCCCTGCATTCCCCACAGACTTCTAGCAGGCATTTCTATACTACGAAGCAGCCACTAAATTTGACAGCTGGCAATATTCACTAGCAAGTTAGAAAAATAACAGGGGTGGCAGCCAGAGACAGTGCTCAGGTTCTCTACCTGGGGACCTCAGTCTGTGGGGCAGGGTTTATCCACACATGCCCAAAAGCAAGATCACTTAGGTAGTCAGCAAGCACAGGCCCCGGCTTGATCCTGGGGCTCCTGGCCAGGGGCAGGGATTCATAAGGCACTGGATCCCACAAGAGTTGAATGGTTGCTGAGCACTTTAGAGGTCTGCCATCCGTACTTGGCCTGAAGGTGGCAGCTCTTCCCAGGTCTGGAGAGGGCTGGGAATTTCCTTCTCAAAGCCCTTTAAAGTAGGCCAGCTTCTCTCTCCACCGCCTGGAACATCTCCAACCTTTGGAGATTATGAAACAGCCTCACTTCTGTTTTCAGAGATTTGTTGGAGAAATTGTCCACACCACCCGCTGCTTCAAAGTCAGAAAGGCACAGCGTAGCCCCTAGCAAAAAGGCAAGCATGCCCTGAGAGGCCGGTTGAGGTAGATTAAATGCCTGTCATGCCACTTCCTAGTTGGGTGGCCTTGGTGCAGTGACTGACCCCCTCTGAGAAAGAATCAGAATTTCTGTGATTTCCTCCCTATCTTCCTGCCCCCTTGCTTTTCTCACAAACCATACTGCAGTAGCCAGCAGGCCAGGTGGATTAGAAGGGTAAGTGTGGAGACCATGAAGGGATGGAAGCACACATACCTCCAACAGAATCCACAGCTGGATCCAATGGAGCGGGCAGTGGTGGCCACCCATGCACCCTCTGTGCCAGGAGGAGCAGTGCGCCCCCTGCTGGGCACATTGGAGACTGCGGCCCCAGCCTCTGTATCCAGGCAGACCCAGGAGGGTCTACTAATAGTAACAACAACTACAGCCAACACTTAGATACTAACTATGTGCCCGGCACTCTTCCAGGCAAAGCTATCTAGTAATTTGTTTAATGCTAACGATGGTCCTGTACTGTTGTGCCCAAGGTTACAGGGCTAGTAAGGGGCAGTTCCAAGATTCACACCCAAAGCAATCCGTCTTGGCTCCAGTGCTGAACTCTGGCGCCTCTTAAAGATACCATCAGTATTGCTGTCAACAGGGGCAAGGCACAGAATCTTGGAGGAGCAGATTTCAGGGACTCAAGTCTGCCCTGCATACAGAGCATGGAGCTCTGTCACTGTCACCAGCATAGAATGGATGCTCTGGGGTCCAGGTAGTGGCCAAGGAAGCCAAAGGGCAGCCCATCTTTGGGATGGAGAAATGAAGCCATGAGGTGCTCATTCCCAGGGGGTTAGTCCTCTCCTGAGCCCTCTCCGTGGACACCAGAGCTCAGTCATTCATTTTCAAACCCTGAAATGGTCCAGTGCGGCTGCCCCCTGACAAGACAGCAAATCCTGGGGAGAATACCAGCAGAATTAGAATAATGAATGCCAAATGCCCCGGTGGGAGCTACATAAACATTAGAATGGAAATTAAGTTGGAGAAAAGACAGCTTGGAATGGACTTTGGGGACTGGTTTTTTGTTTTTTTTTTTTTCAATCAGTAGATTGCCTTTCAAAGAGAAAAGTAAACATTAAATGCAAAGCAAATGTTCAAGAAAAGAAGGAATCTGCTTTCCTGCTGGTAGACCAGGATATTCCACCTGGGCCCACTTCTGCAGCCCCTCAATCCACCTTGGCCTAGGTGTCCCTGGCCACTTTTGCAGACCCTGTGCATGTGGGGGGCAGAGCAACAAGGGCATATTTCTACATAACTAACCTTCAGCAAAAAAGTCGGTGCACCAGGAGCACTGGGAGCAGAGTGGGATGGCCATAATGCATCAGCTGAAACTATTAGAGCCATCCATTGCTGCCTGGGATGATCCAAACTCTACTTTTATGAACCTGCAGAATTCCCAGGGTGCCTGCAGGGCTGCAGCATCCCAGTGTCCTCCTGCTGAGCCATGGCAGCCATTGTGCTGATCAGCCTGTCCCAATCCTGTCCCTTCCCTTCCCTTCCCTGCTTGGTTTCCAGTGCTTTTCAGCCTAATTATTCCTGGGGATTGAAGAGGGTGGGGCCTGTGGAGGTTGGACTCTCATAATTATATTAAGAGCTTTTGACAGGACCAACCTTTCTGTCTTCTATTTCTGTCTTGTTGAAATTCTACTGTGCCACATTAATGGCTGAAATAAATGTGAGGGGAAGGATCCATCAACTCTTTCTGGAAATAGGAGACAGCACAGGGTACTGTGTGCCCAGTACTCATGTCCACAGGGAGATTTATGGCTTGTTCTCTTGACTAATAAGAAGACTACCCAGACTTAGATGGATTTAAAAAAAAATCTGTTGTCTCAAAGTTAAATTCTTGCATTCAATTTCTTTATCCCAATATGAAATCATAAGACTAAATGGGGGCCCTGGAGATATGTGGCCCACCCCCTTCCTATCTCATGGGCTGGATCTCTCCAAGTACCCCTGACCCAGCTTGGCTATAAAAAGGTTAGTGCTGGGAAAATCAAGGCCACTGGTCAGAACCTTCAACTGGGATGCTGGCCAAGGTCCTGTCTGCCCTCCATCTTCTGCCTGGCCACCAGCTTCTCTGACCTCAAGGGGAGTTAATGTAAGAGTGCAGTAACTGGCACAGATGGGTCCAACCAGGGAGCAGGAGAATTGGAAGCAAGATGGTCTTCTCAGTGTAATTAAAGTACTGTGGACAAGTAGCCACCACTCTAACAGGGGTGAACATCATCAAATACATACCACATGCCAAGCACTGAGTTAAGTACATGATATGGCTTGTCTGAGTTAAGCCTCATGACAACCCTATGAATTAGACATTACTAGAAGCCCATTTGGTAGATGAGGAAGTACAGGCTTAGAGAGGTTATGTAACCTACCCGGTGCTCATATGGGTAGTTAAGTTCATAACCAGAATTATATTTGTAATTGAGGGCCAAACCCAGAGCAGCTGAAGCCTACATGGTTACCCTTGTGTGAAATTGCCAGCCCTGCTCGTAGTGATGGGGAGTGAATGGAGGAGCGAGGAGGTGTCAGGTGGTTGCCAATCTCCCCACATTTCTTGAAACTCTCTTGGGGTCTCCAACTTTGACTTCTGTCCTTTGCAACTGATCTCCTTTCCACCCTTCTGAGGAGGACTTTCACCAGGGTTTGGTGGGCTCTAGGGGGGAGTCTCAGAGAGGAACACAGCCCTTTTATGTTGGATATAGAATGTCCCCTGAAGAGCCCATGTATCAATGTTCAGAGTTGATGTAATGAAGTCATGAGGGTTGTAGTCTCATCATATCATCATCGGTGGATAAATCCATTGTAATGGATTTACTGGGTGGTAACCTAGGCAGATAGGGTGTGGCTGGAGAAGGTGGGGCTCTGGGGGTGTGGCTTTAGGGACTGTGCTTTTGTCTTTTAACTCCCTTGCTTGTTCCCTTGCTCTGTTTCCAGCCTCCGAGACATGAGAGCAGAGCCCTTGCTCGCTTGTTCTCTCTGCTTCTTTCTCACTGCCATGCCCTGACCTCCATAGACCTGGCCTCGCATGGACTGAACCCCGACAAAAACTGTGGGCAAATAAATTCTCCTTCCTCTAAGTTGTGTGGGAAGTTACTTTGGATTATAGCAGTGAGAATGTTGACCAAGACAGCCCTTGATGACCTTGGTCCCTAATTTTTTTTTTTTTTTTTCGGTACTGGGGATTGAACTCAAGGGCATTCTACCTCTGAGCTACACCCCCAGCCCTATTTTTTTATTCTTTATTTTGAAACAGGGTCTCACTAAGTTGCAGAATGCCTCACTAGGTAGCTGAGGCTGGCTGAGAACCCGGATCCTCCAGTTTCAGCCTCCCAAATGCTGGGATTACAAGCCTGCGCCACCACACCCGGCAAGCCCACCAGTTTTAGTGCATGTTCTGAGTGAGCCTGACCACTAATCTGCCCTTCACACATTCCAGTGTTGGGAAATGAAGCACCTATTTCACAGGAGCCTAATAATTCTGAGAGTTTTATTGTCACATCCCTAAGCTGCATTCCTGATGAATGAACAAATTTCTCTCCTGGAGCTTACTGTGTACTAGATGTGACATGCCTAGGCCTCATAGGCTGCTACTGCTCCAGTCCACTCTGTGTAGACCTGAGCACACTGTAAGTAGCAGAAAGCCAACCTACAGGGGTTTAAACAGAAAAGGGAGTATTTGTTTCACATACCAAGAAGGCTTCGGCTAGGCAGTGAATGGTGTTGGCCCAGCAGCTTGGGGTGTTAGAAGCAGCTGCTCTTTGCCTTTCTTTCAAGGTTGCAGGATGGCCAGTGTTCTACAAGGCACAGAGCTCCATTAAATCAAGAAAGCAGAAAGAGCAGAGTCAATAACAGCAATCCTTTTTGTCAGAAAACGGGTGGTTATTCCAAAAGCCCCTCAGAGGATTCTGTCCCATTGGCCAGGACTGTGTCATGTGATCATAGCAGGGACTGCAAGGGGGCAATTGTTCCCTATAAGGGAGGTCAAGGACAAGGGAGAGGGACTCTCTGTTGAGTCATCTGACAAGTGGTAGCTGTCAGAGAAACCACTTCTCAGGTACCATCTAATTCCCACCCAGGCTCAGCCACTCACCATGTGACCTCAGTACAGCTGCATAACATATGGCATCTCAACGTCCTCACCCCACTGGAAGTAATGACCCCACGTGACAATGATACTCCGAGAATTAAATAACCAAGTGAATGGGAGAGGACCCTGCCAGTGCCTGCCACATGTGCTAACCACTAGATCCTGGCCAAACTACCAGGAACAGATGGCAGATGGAAGAGCTCAGAGCCAAGCTGGTCTTCTCCATACACCTGGCCTCTCCAGCCACATGGCAGCCCAGGACCGACAAGTGCCAGGTAGGAGAGCGCCAACAGCTTAGGGCAGGAGAGCCCAATGGTTCAAAGCCAGGGCCTCAAGGTCACAGGGCCTGATAGTTGGAGCCTGAGGGTAAATTATTACGTTCCCAGAGCCTTTCTCCCTAGAAAGGAGCCAAGCATGGTACTGATGTGACTGTATTATTAAGAAGATTAATGTGTACTGCTTATAAAACAGAGTCCTGTGGGTATGGTGGTACATGCCTATAATCCCAGTACTTGGGAGGCTGAAATGAGACTAGCCTCAGCAACACAGTGAGACTCTCAGTAACTAGTGAGACCCTGTTTCAAAAAACTAAAAAGGTCTAGGGATGTAGCTTGGAGGTAGAATACCCCTGGGTTCAATCCATAGTACCACAAAAACAAACAAAAAGCCCCAGAGTCCTTCATACAGCAAGTGTATGAAGCAAACTTGTTATATTAGGATAGGGACTCACTCGGGGCCATGCCCCTTTCAGGCACTGATAAGCCCCACTCTTCACTTTCTAGGCTGGACTATAGTTCGGCAGGAAGGTTAGGCCTGGGTTCAAATCCCAGCTCCGTCCACTAGGCTGCTCTTTACCTCTTGGAACCTGACTTCACTCTCCTGTGCGATGAGTCTAGAGCCGTCCCTACTGGCCATCAGGAGGGACCAGCAAGGGTGCTGGAAAAGCAGGAAGTGCAGAGCCAGGTACCCAGAAAGTGGCGGGGGTGCTGGGGTTGCTCTCACCACTGAGACCTTCGTTAGGGCTGCCAGGCTGTGACGGGCATGAACAGGGAGCAGAGGCGCTTGGCATCTTTTCTGAAAGACAGCTCTGAGATTCTCCTGGAATCCTTTGACGAGGTGCCTGCTTTACGAAGTTAGACAGCACCACCGTCCCCAGGCTCCGCCACAGACAGGGACCAGTTAGGCAAAGAGGAACTGACGCTGGCGGTCATGCCGGCCCTGCTCTCAGGGATCCAAGTGGACAGGAGAAGAGACTGGGGATGACAGGGGTCACAGGGGTCACGGGGATCTCACCCTCTCGGAAGCGGTAGCAATTGGCTTTACGAACCTTCCTGACGAGGTCTGGGGCTTTGGTGAGAGTGAGCAGGATGAGTTGGCATCTCTGCCTGACGCTCTTTCCACACACGGGTCCTGGGTACTACGGGTCAGGGGAATCTCAGCACTGGTCTCTGTGGTTTAGGGGAGAAAATGATTGAGAAGACAAAGCTTTGCTCTATTTTATCAGAAATATCAGCTTTATTCCTGGGGCTCTGTGAAATGATTTCTGCTGAGACTTTAAAAGATTGCTCTGCATCCTGCCAGAAAGGGGCATTCGAGAACTGAGGCGCCACCAGCCCAGGGAGTAAGCCCAAATTCTGTTTGTAGGGTATAAAGGCATAAGCAGATGCAAATTTCTGCCACCTCCTAGAATCACTGTCAAGTCACGGGCAGTTACAATAGGCCTCATTTCTCCAGCTTTTAAAACAGATAATGCTCAATTCCTGTGGTCTTCATACAAATGAGGAGTAGATAATGAAGCCCTTCCATGGATATTCTCCCATCCCAACACTTACAAGAGTTGACTGATCATATGAAAACTGGAGAAATGAGGAAAGTGAGGTACAAAAATTATTATAATACTTTCCTAAGTTCCAAGTAGGAAATTGCAGACCAGGCTCAAACCTAGGGCTCTTTTTACAGTACCATTTTGTTTACCTTATTAGTAAGTGTCATGCACATGGGAAAGTCACATGACCAGCCCGAGCCTTGGATTTCTCATGGGACCAGCAGAGGCTTGTGGCTTGCAGCACAAGATCTGTGGCTTTGCCACTAGCTGCCTTTTGACCTTCACCCTTCATGGAATTTGTTGTTCACTCACCAAAACAGGGAGAGAGTCTGACACTCAACATTATTTCCAGGAATGTAATATACGCTCAATAAATGGTGTTTACTATTATTATTAATAATACCATCCTCTATATCATTGTGTGTGTGTGTGTGTGTGTGTGTGTGTGTGTGTGTGTGTGTGTGTATGTGTGGTGTTGGGATTGAACCCAGAGGCATTCTACCTCTTAACTGCACCTCCAACCCTATTTTATTTTTTTATTTTGAAACAAGATCTCACTAAGTTGCTGAGGCTGGCTGCAAACCTGAGATCCTCCTGCCTCTTCCTGCCCCCTCCT
>PVLC010016071.1:0-25266 GCA_004027655.1 Graphiurus murinus
GGATCCTCCGGTCTCAGCCTCCCGAATGCTGGGATTACAAGCGTGCACCACCACGCCCGGCTCCCCCAGCCCTATTTTTTATTCTTTTTTTTTTTCGGTACTGGGGATTGAACTCAGGAGCATTCTACCTCCGAGCTATACCCCCAGCCCTATTTTTTTTATTCTTTATTTTGAAACCAAGTCTCACTAAGTTGCGGAGTGCCTCACTAGGTAGCTGAGGCTGGCCACGAACCCGGAGCCTCCGGTCTCAGCCTTCCGAATGCTGGGATTACAAGCATGCGCCACCACGCCCAGCTATTCTTTATTTTGAAACAGGGTCTCACTAAGTTGCGGAGTGCCTCACTAGGTAACTGAGGCTGGCCGCGAACCTGCCATCCTCCGGTGGTCTGAGCCTCCCAAATGCTGGGATTACAAGTGTGCACCACCACTCCTGGCCAAAGTGCAATAATTTTAAAAAAATATTTTTAAACAAATAACTATGAAAAAGTATTTCACGAAAAAAAATACAAAGGACATTTTAACCATTCGGTTAATTTTTCTAATTTATCCTATCCCTATATTTAGTCTAAAAAACAAATGCCTTTAAAGTTTGTTAAACTGAGAACTGAATCATCGTAGCACCTGGCACATGCATTTCAAGGCTTCACTGCTAGGAGTTTTGTGAAGATTAGTTTGATAACGAATAGCGCTCTATAATAGAGCCGGAGGAGAACAAGCCAGGAGATGTGGTCCTTGCCCCACACGCTCTGCTTAGGTTGAATCAAGTTGACCATTCTGCCAGGATCTGAACCCCTCACGCCCCGCCCAAACCTTGGAAGTCCTGACATACAACTGTGTGCAAGTTGTAGTAAATCAAAGCCTAAGTTTCCCCATCTTTCTGTAGGAAATGGTCAGTTATCAGATAAATAGTAAAACATTATTAGAAATCCATTTTGTGAGTTTGTTTACTAAGCCCCTTGTGCAAGAACCGACTACACAAAAAGTTCCTTTGATATTTGGTCCACAAATTCATGTAAGAGGTTAGAAATTTAAAACCTGCAAGAAAAGATGAAGTGGAAATCCCTAACCCTAACACGTTATTACTAAAGGGATATACACGCATACTAAACAATGTTGCTCACAAAGGCACAACCTATCGAAGGAATAGTCTTTTTAATAAATAAATAAATAAATAAAAAAGAACTAGCTGATACCCTTCTTTGTTTTGTGAGCAGGATCATAACTAAGATGAAATGAAATCTGAATTCACTGTCTACTCCTGTGATTAAAAACAAATCCACAAAAAATTTAATTTGTCTTACTAAGTATTTTCTAGCCATTAATTGCAATGTAATTTTGAAAGACTAAAATTGAGGCAGGGGTGGTGGTGCATGCTTGTAATCCCAGTACTTGGGAGGCTGAGACTGGAGGATCTACTTAGTGAGGCCCTCTGCAACTTAGTGAGACCCTGTTTCAAAATTAATAATAATAATAATAATAATAATAATAATAATAATAATAATAAAAGGCTGGGGGTATAGCTCAGAGGTAGAATGCCCCTGCCTTCAATCCCCAGTACTAGAGATTGAACCCAGGGGCATTCTACCATTGAACTACATCCCCAGCCCTTTTTATTTAATTTGAGACAGGATCTCACTCAATTGCCCAAGCTGGTCTCAAACTTTCGATCCTCCTGCCTCAGCCTCCAGAGTTGCTGGGATTACAGGTGTGTGCCACCACATGGAGCTTTCTCTAGATTTTTGAGACAGATCAATTTATCTATCTGTCACATTGGGTTTCCACTACTGCACAACACACTCCCACAAATGCAGCGGCTGACCACAACACTCACACCAGCTCATGCTTTTCCTGGATTGGGAGTTGAGGCATGACTTCACCATGTCCTCTCCTCAAGGTTTCCTTGTGCTGTAGAATTCATGACACCTTGCTTCTTCAAAGTCAGCAAAGGAGGCGGTGGTACTGTGCTTTCTGGAGTTTCTGACTCCAGAGAAGGCCTGGGTCCTTTGTAAAGGGCTCGTCTGATTAGGTCAGGCTCATCCAGGTTAATATCCCTTTTGATTAATTCAAAGTTAACTGATTAGGTGCCTTACTTAATTACATCTGCAAAATCTTGACTTGGGGGGGGGGCACTGGGGATTGAACCCAGGGGCATTCTACCTTCAAGCTACACACCCAGACCTATTTTTTATTCTTTATTTTGAAACAAGGTCTTACTAAGTTGCAGAAGGCCTCACTAAGTAGCTGAGGCTGGCTGCGAACCCGGATCCTCCTGTCTCAGCCTCCCAAGTACTGGGATTACAAGCATGCATCAGCATGCCTGGCTAAATCTTGACATTTTTGCCAAATAATACACTGTAACTATAGCAGTGATAGCCGACCACTTTGGCCATATTCCTTTGGTTACAGTTCCCACCCACAGCCAAGTGCATGAAAAGGGGGAGGAGATCATGGGGGCCATCTCTGAATTATAGCCACACTCATTATATCAGTGATTCAGTGATAATTCTGGTTTAGGAATGAGTTTTTTTATTTTTGTTGTACTGGGGATTAAATCCAGGGGCATGCTACCTCTAAGCAACCCCACCAGCCCCCCCCTTTTTTTTTCTTAACAGTACTGGGGATTGAACTCAGGGGCATTTCTACCTCCGAGCTACATCCCCAGCCCTATATTATTTATTCCTTATTTTGAAACAGGGTCTCATTAAGTTGCGGGGGGCCTCACTAAGTAGCTGAGGCTGACTGTGAACCTGCAATACTCCTGTTTTAGCCTCCCAAGTACTTAGATTACAAGCGTGTGCCACCATGCTCAGCTCTTTTTATATTTTGTTTAGAAACAGGGTCTTGCTAGGTCGCTGAAAGAGTCTTGCTAGGTTGCTGAGGCTGTCTTCAAACCTGTGATTGTCCTGTCTCAGCTTCCCCACTACACCTGGCAGGAGTGAATTTCTGTTCTTGCAAATTTACATGATGTGTCAGTGAGAACCAGTAATGTACTTGGGACCCTATTTACTTACTTACTTACTTACTTACTTACTTACTTTATTTATTTATTTATTTATTTATTTATTTTTGGCTCTGGGGATTGAACCCAAGGATGTTTTACCTTTGGGCTATACTTCCCCAGACCTTTTTATCTTTAATTTTGAAACAGGGTCTTGTTAAGTTGTGATTCTCCTGTCTCAGCCTCTCAAGTACTGGGATTACAGGCGTGCACCATTACATCTAGCTGGGGATTGAATCCAGGGGTGTCCTACCTCTGAGCTACAAGCCCAGCTCTATTTTATTTTATTTATTTTACTTTGAAACAGGGTCTCACAAAGTTGCGAGGACCTTACTGAGTTGATGAGATTGGCCTGAAACCTGTGATCCTCCTGTCTCATCCTCCCAAGTACTAGGGTTACAGGCATGTACCACCGTGCCTGGCTGGGACCCTCAGTTTTTTATAAGTGAGAACAGGTTTTAAATGCCTTGGACCTGAGCCCAGGAAATACATTTCTGGTTCCAGCTCCATCGCAAACTCATTGCAGCAGTTTGGATGAATTCCTTCCTGTGTCCAAGCCTCCTTTTCTTATCCAACCAATGGAGATGATTAATGCCCATGCCCACCGCTCTGGACTGAGATAAGAAGTTTTAGATGAGAGCTCTTATAAATATCCGCCGCCACCTCCCCGTTGCTTCCACACTCATATCCTTCCCTTCCTGGCCACTCGGCAGTCCAGTCTCATCTCTCATGTGTCCTCCCACACAGCCAGAGCCCAGGAGTCTTCATTCACGCCCTACCTCTCAACCACCCAAGGGCCCTGCCAGCCTTCCCACTCCTGTGCAGAGAGCATGCCCGCCATATGCAATTCCACCTTTGCATTGACATGGAACATGGATTTAACACGTGGCTGTCTCCTAAAGAGGAAGGGAAAGCAAAGACAGGCATGACTTTCTAAGGGAAAACCAGTACGATATACACCCTATCAAGTTAAAAGGGAATCCTTACCTTCCTGTCAGCCAGCAAAGCAAGAACAAAGAGCCGCACTCCACCCAGCCAAAGGCCTCAGCAGCTTTGCGCTCTCTGGATTTATGATGGCATCTGGTCCAGATGGCACGTCATCAGCTTTAATGCCTGCTCTCAAACTTTGTGCACATAAGCTCATCCATCAAAAGGAGGCTGAAGCCTGGATGGCAGCAGACGAAATCCCAGGGCCTTCTCACTTCCTCCACCAGCTCACTTTGCTATCACGGTGGCCTTCTCTGTCCTGGGCTGCCGCTGCTCCTCCTCCTTCTCTCTTTCTCTCTCTCTCTCTCTCTCTCTCTCTCTCTCTCTCTCTCTCTCTCTCTCTCTCTTTCTGTCATCTTTCATATTGTGGTAAAATATATATAACCTACAACTTATATTTTAACCATCTTTAAGTGCATCCATACTGTTATGCAACCATGGATAAATCTATTTCCAGAACTTTTGGTTCTTTCTCAACTTTGTACCTATTAAACAACTCTTCATTCCTTTCTCTTGACAGACCCTGGAAACCTCAATTTTACTTTCAGTCCCTATAAATTTGACCACTCTAGGTACTTCATATAAATAGAATCACAAGCCCTTGTCCTTTTGTGATTGACTTTTGTTATTTTACTTAGCGTAATGTCTTCAAAGTTCACCCATGTCATAGCATATACAAGTTCAATATTTTCTTTTTCTTTTTTTTTTTTGAGGAGGCGGTGTACTAGGGATTGAACCCAAGGGCCTTCTACCTCTGAGCTATACCCCCAGCTGTATTTTTTAGTTTTGTTTTGAAACAGAGTCTCGCTAGGTTGATGAATCTCACTATTTGCTGAGCCTGTCCTTGAACCTGTGATCCTCCTGTCTCAGCCTCCCAAGTACTGGGATTACAGGTATGCACCACCATGCCTGTCTTAAGTTCAATATTTTCTAGGTCGGAATAATATTCTACTACATATACAAGCCATATCTTGTTGATCCATATACCTATCAGTGGATATTAGATTGGCTTCCACCTCTTGGCTGTTGCTCTAAATATTAGCATACAAGTGTTTGTTTGAGTCTCTGCTTTGAAATCTTTTGGAGACATACCCAGAAGTAGAATTGCCAGGTCATATGGTAATTCTGGGTCATATGGTAATATTTGATTTTTTGAGGAACTGCCATATTGCTTTCCATAGCAGCTGCATAATTTTATGTTCTACCAGCAATGTACTGGAGTCCAGATTTCTTTCTTTTCTTTTCTTTTTTTTTTTTTTTTTTTGTGGTACTGGGGATTGAACCCAGGGGCATTCTACCTCCAAGCTATACCCCCAGCCCTATTTTGTATTCTTTATTTTGAAACAGGGTCTCACTAAGTTGCGAAGTGCCTCACTAGGTACCTGAGGCTGGCCGCGAACCTGGATCCTCCTGTCTCGGCCTCCCAAATGCTGGGATTACAAGCATGCACCACCATGCCTGGCCCTCCAGATTTCTTTATGTCCATCCCAACAGGTGCTATTTGCAGTGGTTTTTGTTTTGTTGTTGTTGTTGTTTGTTTGTTTGAAGTTGCTGCTGCTGTTTTTGTAATAGCCATCTTTTTTTTTTTTTTTTTTGTACTAGGGATAGAACTCAGGGGCATTCTACCTCTGAGCTACACCTCCCAGCCCTATTTTTTATTCTTTATTTTGAAACAGGGTCTCACTAGGTTGGGGAGGGTCTCGCTAAGAAGCTGAGGCTGGTGACAAACCTGTGATCCTCCTGCCTCAGCCTCCCAAGTACTGGTATTACAAGCGTGCGCCATCACACCCGGCTTTGTAATATCCATCCTGATGAGTGTGAAGTAGTCTCCCATTGCAGCTTTGATTTGAATTTTTATTACCCCTCTTCACCCAGTAAAAATTCAAGTCCCCCACTTTGGTGAGCCCCTTCTCTGGGGAATAGCTTGCCCATTGGGCTTGTCTTGACCCTGTTAGGGACACAGGCCATCTTTTAGGTCATGTCTAGCCTTCAGAGTTGACAATTTCCTGAGCTGTACTTTCCTCCTCTGCTCAGAGACCGAGTCCCAATTTTGTCTCAGATGGCTTGGGTGGGAGGCTTCTGCCAGATGTGGGTACCCCAACCCGTCCCTCTCTGAGCCTCCTTGCATGGAATCGGGCATCTGTCTAGAGGTGAAGAGGGGCTGGCAGAGGCCAAGATTCCAGCACCAGCTTCTGACAGCCCAGCCCCCCGGTGCAGTACCCTGGGAGTGCTATTTTCAACTGGGCTGTCATTCTGCCATTTGGAGCAGGGATGGAGCACTTGGAAGCATTTCCCTCATTCCCCGAGCCCACAAGAATTTATATTGGTCAGAAGTGATACATTATGGAGCCCTGTTTGGGGACACGGAGGCTTCCAGAGTATATTTCTGGTAAGTTCGATATATCCTTGATATGCAGTTGCTTAGGAACAGCCATCTGTGTCAAGTATACAGTGACTGTACTTTCCATACCTAAAATCAGAAGACTACGTCTGACAAGAAGGAGTGTATTTATGAGGACACAGAACCTTCGACACTGGAACCATCCCAAGAAACAACCCCGAAGTATGGACTCTGCAGAAATGCCTGACAGAGTCTCTGAATTTACAAACAGGATGTGATTCTGGGTGATTTCTTTCTTCATATTCACGGTCTTGATCTCCAAAAGGAGCTTCTGCACACAGCAGGATTTGCCTTTTTAATTTGATTTCAACAGCCCAAACAATGCATAAACAGATTCTCATGGAAAAAAAAATTGAAATGATACTAATTAAGCCAAAGGTTTCTTGACTATTGTCCCTCATCCCAGTTCTATATTGGCACAATATCGCTGCTGTAAGTTTACTGTGTTGCCGTCTTGAGAGTTTTCTATCCATTTACACTCATATTCCTGTATATAAATACATTATTATTTTGGTTTTGTTTTTTTGCAATACCCAGGATTGAACCTAGGGGCACTCTACCACCGAGCTACACCTCCAGCCTTTTTAATTTTATTTCATTTATTATTATTATTATTATTATTATTATTATTATTATTATTATGTGGTACTGGGCATTGAATCCAGGGGCATTCTACCTCCAAGCTACACCCCCAGTCCTATTTCAACTCAGCCCAGAAGAATAACTTGGTAACAAGTAGCCCTGTCCAGCATGAGCATGTGAAGAGGCTGCCTCGGGCACGGTGAGCGCCTGCTGCTGAGTGTGCAGAGGCGACTCTCCATCTGGAAGGAAACTGCAGCTGAGATTCTGGCCTCACAGGGGGCTGGACCAGAGTATGATTAAAGTTCATCTGGAGATCACAGTTTAGATTTAAATCAAACTGTTACTTAATGAGACCTTACTAGGTGCAAGAAGGAAAGAACAAAAGACCTATACTTGTAGGGCACCTACTAAGTGTCACATGTGCTGGGGTAGGTGCTATCATAGTCATCATAAAATTCAGCCAGGCGTGGTGGCGCACGCTTGTAATCCCAGCATTTGGGAGGCTGAGACCGGAGGATCCGGGTTTTCCGCCAGCCTCAGCTACCTAGTGAGGCCCTCTGCAACTTAGTGAGATCCGGTTTCAAAATAAAGATTAAAAAAAAAAATAGGGCTGGTAGTGTAGCTCAGAGGTAGAATGCCCCTGAGTTCAATCCCCAGTACCGCAAAAATAAATAAATACAAATAAAATAAAATTCAGTCATCCCAACAGCCCCAGGAGGCAGACGTATAGACATCTTCATTCTGCTGATGAGGAAAATGAGACTTAGAGATGCTAAATGACTTGTCCACGTTCTGGAAGCCAGCAAGTGGTGGATCTTCAACACCAGCCCTGCTGGCCCCAAACCCAGCGTCCTTGGTGATACTCATTGTTTGGGTCAGCCTTTTCATTGAGATGACCAAAATGCGTGACAAGCACAACTTGGAGGAAGAAAGGTTGATTTGGGGCTCGCCGTTCCAGAGGTGTCCAAGGTTTCAGTCTGTGGTTGCCTGGCTCTAATGCAGAAAGGCCCAGAGGCAGGGATTTAGGGCACGGCCGAGGAGGAAAAGCCACTCTCACCTCACGGTGGCCAGGAAGCAGAGAGAGTGAGAGAGGAAGTGGTCAGGGACAGATACAGTCTCAAGGCCACCCCTCCGTGACCCACTTCCTTCGCCATCCCCCCATCTCCAAACCGGTTGCATTGCCTAACACATGCGCTTCTCCGGGGAGCTTTTTATATCCCAACCATAACACTTGCGAAGTCTCTCTTTTATTTTTTGCCACGTATAAAAGAGTTTAAAATGACAATATGCACAGCGCTCTACTGCTCATCATGCCCTTCTATTCACCTTCTCACTTGCTGCCGCCTGAACTTGTCCAAAGTCCCAGGACCACTTGCTCTCGTCTCCATGATCCTGAAACATTTCCTCCTCACCACCAGTCTGCAAATCCAAGGAAGGCCCTATACTGATGTCATTTCTGTTTCTGGGCAAGAGCAAAGGTTTGCTCACAATCGGCTCTCAGATTGCTCTGACGGTATTTAGGTAACTGTGATGATGTTAGTTTCCTAGTCCTCGTAGCCACCCCTGCTTTCGCTCCAAGGGCACTCTCTTTCTGCAGCTAAAGGCACTCCGTCTTCTAGGAGGGCATTTAGCTGCAAGTAACAGAAACCCAAACATCTAGGCTTAAAAGTCAAGAAGTTTAATTTCCTTATGTATGGAGAAGTCTGGAGGCAGCAGCCGGGGACGGAGCAGGGACTTTGCGGAGCCATCAGAACTAAAGTCGCTACTGCTTTTGTGCCCTGCCATCCTTAGCAAGTGACCCTCTTTCTCAGGCTCCAAGGACAGCTGCAGTGCCTTCAGCCATTCATCCTGGTGCTAGGCAGGAAGTGGAGGAAGGACAAAAGATAAAAATCATAAGCCAGTTGAGCCTGTTCTTTTTTATCAGGAAAACAAACAACAGATTCCCTGGAAGCCCCACCCACTGTCCTCATCGGTCACCTCCAGCCCTGAGTCCCTGGGACGCTGAGGTTCTTTTTTGTTGGGCACATGGCTGCCCCCAGTAGTCAGGGTAAGGACAACAGGAGAATTTGTGGATACTGAGTAGGCTCCTAGCTATGTCTGTCACATCGAACGTATCCTTTCACTCGAAAAATATTATTTCCAACTTTAGCAAAAGTCCAGGTCACGCCAGCTTAAAAACAGAAGCTATCTATCCACGGGCTCACTCCGCCAAAAGCTCTGACCACAGGGCCTCGAATGTGCAGGGTGACTGGGGTTCATGCTGGTCCCTCACTCCTGAGATGAGGAGCTGAGGCTCTGAGCAACTTCAGGAGAGGTAGTGACCGATGGTGTTTGTTTTGTTTTGGTACTGGGGATTGAACCCAGAGGCATTCTACCTCAGAGGTGCACTCCCAGACCTTTTGGTTTTTCGTTTCGAAACAAGGTCTTGCTAGGTTGCTGAGTCTCACTAATGTTGCTGAGGCTGGCCTTGAACCTGCAATCCTTTTGTCTTAGCCTCCCAAGTACTGGGATTACAGGTGTGTGCCACCATGCCTGGCTGACTGATGGTATTCATCCAGTGGGCTCCAGTGTCCTTTCATCTGCTGCGGCTCTCCTCTTTGAAACTCGTTATCTCTCTGCTTTCTTACTTTTAATTTCTCAAAAATATTTTTATTGTAACCTAAAACACAGATACAGGAAATCCACAGAAATTAAATGATGGTTTAATGAACTATAATGAGGGGAACTTCACCTGGGGACAGAAAAAGGACTGTTTAGCTCCCTCCCATAAACAATTCCATGCATTGTTTGTATCACTGCCGATGTATTTTATTTATTTAGTCATTTATTTATGTGTGTGGGTACTGGGGATTGAATCCAGGGGTATTCTACCTTTGAGCTACACCCTCAGCCCTATTTTATTTTGAAACAGGGTTTCACTAAGTTGCTGAGGGCCTCTCTAAGCTGCCAAGGCTGGCCTCAAACTTGAGATTTTCTTTTCTCAGCCTCCCAAGTACTGGGATTACAGGCATGCACAACCATGCCCAGCATTTCCATATATTTTATTTTATTTTTTTTATTTTGCAGTACTGAGGATTGACTCCAGGGACATTCTACCTCTGAGCTACACCCCCAGGCCTATTTTATTTTTTGTTTGGAAACAGAGTCTCACTAGGTTGATGAGAGTCTCACTACTTGCTGATACCGTCCTTGAACCTGCGATCCTCCTGCCTCGGCCTACCAAGTACTGGGATTACAAGCACCATGCCCGACACTTCTTTTTTTTTTCTTTTTGCAGTACTGGGGATTGAACTCAGGGGCATTCTACCTCCGAGCTATACTCCCAGCCCTATTTTTTATTCTTTATTTTGAAACCGAGTCTCACTAAGTTGCAGAGTGCCTCACTAGATAGCTGAGGCTGGCCGAGAACCCGGATCCTCCAGTCTCAGCCTCCCGAATGCTGGGATTACAAGCATGCACCACCACACCCGGCTTGCCCGACACTTCTATGTATTTATTTATTTATTTATTTATTTATTTATTTATTTATTTATTGTGGTACTGGGGATTGAACCAGGGGCATTGAACTTCCAAACTACACCCCCAGCCCAATTTTTTATTCTTGATTTTGAAACAGGGTCTCACTAAGTTGTGGAGAGCCTCACTAAATTGATGAGGATAGCTGCGAATCTGTGATCCTCCTGTCTCAGCCTCCCAAGTACTGGGATTACAAGCGTGCGCCACCATGCCCAACACTTCCATATATTTTAAATAGCACTGTCACCCATATGTGTACCATGAGGTTTAGTTTGGTCTAGCTCATTTTAGATTTTTGATATGTCATTTAAGTTGTTTTTAGTTTATATGTTCTTCCTCCATCTCCTTCACTTCCTTACATCTCAGCAGTTGAGGAGCCCGGGCTGTTTGGCCCACGGAATGTCTAGTCTGGATGTTTCTGATGGCACACACTTGCTGCAGTTCTTCATGTGCCTCGGTCCTTTGAACATCCTGGAAATGAACACCTGAATCTAGGCATGGTATCAGTTAGGTGGTGTTTGTTCAGACTATAGGATGCACATTGTGACCAGGGTGTGTGTGTGTGTGTGTGTGTGTGTGTGTGTGTGTGTGTGTGTGTGTGTGTGTGTGTATGACGTTAGTAGCTGTGATATCTAACTCTCCTCTCAATCTTAGAGCATAAATGCAGAAACTGTAGACAATAAAGTTGCTTGATATTTACGTCTTCCTCTCTTCCCTTTCCCAGGGGAAGGTTTTTATATTTTAAGAAATGTGCTCCTGTGACTCCTCTGGACATTTCTGGGGCCCTCTTGCTTGTGAAGTGGGTAGGATGGATCTTGCCTCTTAGCCCTCCTTGGGTCTCAGAGGGGTGACAGAGAATTCCATTGGCTCTGGTCACTGCATGTGTGGGAGGCCTGGCCACCTGAGGGTTGGGAGTCATGCAGTGCTAGACTGTGAGACACACACTGGGAACAGGGGAGGCTGTAAACTGTGGGTAGGATCAAAGACACGCGCAGCAGCTCAGCAGGAGTACCCAGCACCCAGCACTGAGCGAGAGCGCCTCGTCCACACCCGCACCCACAGCGTCTCATCATCAAGTCCCCTGATAAAGGGTTGGACCAGACAAAGACAAAGGGCTCACTCCTACCCTCGCCCAACAGCAGCCAGTGGTGACTGAGCCCTACGGCGTCATCACCTGGGTCAGGGCACAGCGGTGACAATGGCAACGGGAGCCAGATGGGCAGCTGCGAAGGATGGAAGCATGGCTTTCCACAGGCCATCACTCACAGGGCCGACCCTCCTGCTTGCCCTCGGTCCCCACTGCTAACCAAGGGTGAGGGCGGGGCTTTCCCAGGCACAGATGCAGCCAGGAAGTGGAGGGAAGGGGGGGAGAGAGAGAGAGAGAGAGAGAGAGAGAGAGAGAGAGAGAGAGAGAGAGAGAGAGAAGGAGTGAAGAAAGAACACGCCACTTTGTGCTGTGAATAGTGTATATGAATTCGGCTGGGTATTCACCACCTTCCTGGTGTGACAGAGGTGATGTTTCAGGGAGCATTTCCAGAGACTCAGCCCAGAGCCTGCCCTTCAGTTCTACTAATTTGTTTTGTTTTTGCAGTACTGGGGATTGGATCCAGGGCCTCTGGCATGTTAAGAGTCTCAGCATTCTCTGCTCTGTGAGCCAACACTGAACCACTGGACACACAAAACTTAGGGAATTCAGACTTATTTGCTTGTGTTTCTGAAGAGGTTCAGAGTTATAGTCCATTTGGGGGACGGACAGACTTCTGTCCAGCTGCACTTCCTCAGGACATCCTGGCTGGGAGCAGAGAAAGCAAGGGCAGTCGAGATATATATAGTCCCCACAGCCACACCTCCGAGGACCCACCTCCAAGAATGGCTGCCTCCAAGGCATGAGGTCTTGAGGTCTGAGGGACATTTTACTTTCTTCTTCTTTCTTTTTTTCTTCAGTACTAAGGATGGAACCCAGGGGCATTCTACCTTCGAGCTACACCCCAGCCCTATTTTTTGTTCTTTGTTTTGAAATATGGTCTCACTAAATTGTAGAGGGCCTCAGTAAGTAGCTGAGGCTGGCTACGAACCTGCAGTCCTCCTGTCTCAGTCTCCCAAGTACTGGGATTACAAGCATGCGCCACCATGCCCGGCTGACATTTTACTTTCAAGCATAACACTAAGCAAGTGCTGTAGGTGCTCTACCACTGAGCTGCATCTCCAGCCCATGCCAATTATTCTTTAAGCACCTTATTCTCTGTGTCCTAATTGCTTGTTGTTTTTTTTAAGTAGCTGGAGTAGGGCTGGGAATATAGCTTAGTGGTGGAGCACTTGCCTAGAATGTGAAAGGCCCTGGTGTAATCTCTAGAATAAGGGAGAGAATGAGAAAGAGAAAGAGAAAAGTGAAAGGCCCTGGTGTAATCTCTAGAACAAGGGAGAGAATGAGAAAGAGAATGATAAAGAGAAAGAGAATGAGAAAGAGAGACAGAAGAGGAAGAGAGAGAAGTGGTTACTGTTGAACCCTTACTGACACAACTCTAATAGACAAAAACTGAAGGACAGGACTGTTTATAAACTAGGATTACATGTAATTTTTCTACCACCATTACTTTAACTCATTAAAGTATTCATAGAATAAAGAAGCTAACTTTTGGGGGGAAAGAAAAACAATTTCTCTTTCCTGACACTGAAAATTTACTTTGAGTTGTGTCTATATTCCAAAGACTCATACTCGATCTTCTCAGTGATGTACCTAACACAGAAATGCCAATCTACGTTTTCTTTCATATGTGGGAGCTGGAGAGAAATTGGGAAACAAAAGAGATTTCAGATAAATAAGGAGAGACATCAGTAAAATAGTAGAAGGGAATTAGGGGAGACAATTGGGGGAGGGAAGGAGACTCTATGAAGAATGCAGTTCAAATAATGTTGCACACATATACAAAGTTATCAATGCCAATCTCACTAACATGTGCGGGGAAGGAAGAGAGTGGAGGGGGGATCGAGGGAAATACACCAAGTTCTGTGTGTATGAATGTTTCTATCACTCTGATCCTCATTATGATGTCAAATGACAATGCACCAATAAAAGTATGTTTACATTTATTTATTTATTTGTATGTGTGTGTGTGTTATTGGAGATTGAACCCAGGAGCATTCTACTTGTGAGCTATACCCCCCAGGCCTTTTGTCGTCGTTGTTCTTGGTTTTGAAACAGGGTCTCACTAGGTTGATGAGAGTTTCACTATTTGCTGGGGCTATCCTCGAACCTGTGATCCTCAGGTCTCAGCCTCCCAAGTACTGGAATTGCAGGTGTGTGCCACCACACCTAGCTAAAAGTATGTTTAAAAAAATAAATATAAGCCAGGCATGGTGGCACATGCTTGTAATCCCAGTACTTGGGAGGCTGAGACAGGAGGATCGCAGGTTCAAAGCCAGCCTTAGCAATTTAGTGAGGCTCTCAGAAACTTAATGAGACCCTGTTTCCGAATAAAATATAAAATAGGTCTGGGGGTATATCCCAGAGGTAGGAAGTCCCTGGGTTCCATCCCCAGTAACGTAAACATACACACACACACACACACACACCATATATATATATATATATGGTGATATATAGTGATGGTTCTCATTTTCTATTCTGTACTCATGGTAGACATTACTAATCAATCATGTACTCCTTTGCCAAGACAGAATAGATAGCTTCTTTTTCTTCTTTTTTTTTTTTTTTTTTTTTTTTTTTTTTTTTTTTTGTGGTACTGGGGATGGAACCTGGGGGCATTCTACCTCCAAGCTACAGCCCCAGCCCTACTTTAGTTTTTATTTGAAAACAAGATCTCGCTAGGTTGCTGAGAGCCTTGCTAAGTTGCTGAGGTTGACTCCGAACCTGTGATCCTCCTGTCTCAGCCTCCAAAGTACTGGGATTACAGGCATGCGCCACCATGCCCACTAGCTTCTTTTATCTTTACAAAACACATCAAACAGCCACTTCCAACTGATTAGATTGGGAGACAAGCTAAAGCTGTTTAACCATAGCATCCTAGAGCAAAGGTGAGTTCGAAAGTGCCACAGACTTTTCAGAAGTCGGTTTTCTTTTTCACCCAAAGATTATTTCAGTATGAAGTCAGCCTCAGGAAATGTCTGTGTCACTGGAAAGTGGAGTCAAGAGTGTGACTGGGTCACAACTATAAAGAGGGAGCGTGGAGATGTACTGTATCACGAGGGATAAATATTTCCTGCTGGGAGATGGTCATGCAGGGTCTTAAAGAATATTTGGATTTTAAAGTTGTGGCAATGTGCCAGGCATGGTGAAACTAGCCTGTAATCCCAGTACTTGGGAGGCTGAAAGTGCCTCAGACTTTTCAGAAGTCGGTTTTCTTTTTCACTCAAAGATTATTTCAGTATGAAGTCAGCCTCAGGAAATGTCTGTGTCACTGGAAAGTGGAGTCAAGAGTGTGACTGGGTCACAAGCTATAAAGAGGGAGCGTGGAGATGTACTGCATCACGAGAGATGAATATTTCCTGCTGGGAGATGGTCATGCAGGGTCTTAAAGAATATTTGGATTTTAAAGTTGTGGCAATGTGCCAGGCATGGTGGAACTAGCCTGTAATCCCAGTACTTGGGAGGCTGAGACAGGAGGATCTCACGTTTGAGGCCAGCCTCAGCAACTTCCTGAGACCCTGTTTCAAAACCAAAAGGGCTGTGGGGGCGGGGGGGAGCGGGGGGTGTAGCTCAGAGTGGAATGATCCTGGGTTCAATTCTACAATCAAAAATAAATAAGTAAGCCAGGCATGGTGGCACACTCTTGTAATCCCAGTGCTTGGGAGGCTAAGACAAAAGGATCCGGGTTTGCGGCCTGCCTTAGCTACTTAGTGAGACCCTCTGCAACTTAGTGAGACCCTGTTTCAAAATAGATAATTAAAAAAATAGGACTGGGGTTGTAGCTTGTAGGTAGAATGCTCCCGGGTTCAATCTCTAGTACTGCAAAATAAATAAATAAATAAATAAATAAATAAATAAATAAATAAATAAATAGAGAGAGAAAGAGAGAAAATAAAGAAAAAAATTAGTAAATAAACCGTGGTAATGTGGGCCAGAAGGAACAGCGGAAGGGATTCCAGAGGGAAAGAAGTGTCTGAGCAATGCAGAGCCCTCAAAGCCAAGTTCAAGGTGAGCAGGGGGAGGAGATGTACATTCAGCTGGGCAAACAAGATGTGGCGGGGAGCGACCGAGCCTGAGGTTTGGAAGGCAAGTTGACCTTAGATGATCGAGGGCCCTTGAATGCTTGGATGAGGGGTTAGGATTTTACCATTAAGCACCAGGAAGCCAAGGAGGGGGGCTTGAAGTGAGACAATGGGAGGTCAGAGCTATGCTCAGGACCATAGGTTTTGTTGCTGCATGGAAGATGCATTAAGTTAAAGAGGCCATTGGTGGTGCTCCTGCAATGGCCTAGAGAATCAACCAAGGCCCAGTCAGGAGAGAAGAACTACACTTACAGCTGGGTGTGGTGGCACATGCCTGTAATCCCAGTACTTGAGAGGCTAAAACAGGCGGATCTTAGGTTTGAGGCCAGCCTCAGCAATTTAGCAAGACCCTCAGCAGCTTAGTGAGACCCTGTTTCAAAATAAAAAATAAAAGGGGCTGGAGGTGTAGCTCCAAGGTAGAATGCCCCAGGATTCAATCCCAAGTACCTCCTCCCCAACCAAAAAAAGAAAAAAAGAAAAACTACACTTACAATGTGAATTTGTCTGTGTGTGGTACTAGGGATTGAACCCAGAAGCATTCTACCTCCAAGCTACACCCCCCAGCACTTTTTTTTTTTTTTTTTTTTGGTTTGAAACAGGATCTTGTTTGATTGCTAAGAATCTAGCCACATTGCTGAGGCTGGACTCAAACCATTGCTACTCCTGTCTCAGCCTCCCAAGTACTGAGATTACACACATGTGCGCTATCACACCCAGCTGCAATTTAAATTTTATTTATTTCCTTATTTTTTGCCGTACTGGAACCCAGGGGCATTCTACCTCCGAGCTACACCCTCAGTCCTATTTTTTATTCTTTATTTTGAAACAGGGTCTCACTAAGTTGCGGAGGGCCTCACTAAGTAGCTGAGGCTGGCCGCAAACCTGCGATCCTCCTGTCTCAGCCTCCCAAGTACTAGGATTACAAGTGTGCACCACCATACCTGGTCAATTTGAAATTTTAATATAAAGGTCCTTTTAAAAATTCTGCTAAAATCTGCATTACATAAAACCTATCATTTTAGCCAGTTTAAGTGTGCAGTTTGGTGGCATCGAGTATATTCACGTCGTTAGTGGCCTTCACTACCATCCACCATCCGCCTCCAGGACTCTTTCATCGCACACTGAAACTCTGTCCCCATTAAACACTAATTGCGCATCGCTCTCCATTCCTGCTCCCCTGGAAATCACTATTCTACTTCCTATTTTTAGCATTTAACTATTCTAGATAAAGCACGTAATTATAAAGGAGTATTAGAAAGAGAATATTAAAAGGGAGCAGAGAAAGCAATTCAGGGAGAGGTTGCTACTCAGAAGCTGAAAGAAAGTGAGTAAGAACCTACAAGGACCCCTCTTCACCGCCCCTCGCCCCCTCCAAGACTGAGATTCGAAGCTGTCTGTTTTGGTTTTTTTTGGTACTAGGGATCGAATCCAGAGACATTCTACCTCTGAGTTTCCCCCATCCCCCCCACCAGCCCTATTTCATTTTTTATTTGGAAACAGGGTCTTATTAGGTTGCTGAGGCTGGCCTTGAACCTGCGATCCTCCTGTCTCAGCCTCCCAACTCCTGGGATTACAGGCATGCTCCATTACACCCAGCTCAAAGCTCTTTGGAAATCACCCAGCTGCTACAGGATCAGACAGCCTTCTAGTGCCAAAGAAACTTGCATTGGGGTCTGGGACAGAGTTGGTGCAAAGAAATAGCCTTCCAGGTGGCAGAAAAAGTTACCAGCAGGTGCAGGCAGGCTGGAGTCCATCAAGAGGAGCTGCTGTGGAGGAAGAGAACTTGCTAGAGGTCACAGGCTAGAGGCAGCCCTGAGATCTGTCAGGTCAGTGCTGCTGGGCCGTCCAAGGGGTGAACTAGCTGCCTGCCAAGAATCAGCACCCTAGAGGCAGAGAGGGGAGCCCCATCCTCATCTTCTGACCTGACAGTGCCTCTCCCAACAAAGCTTAAGGCTGGACCACTGTCAATGCAGAAATACCTCTAGGGTCTAGTTTCAGGATCACAAAGCAGAGCAGAGAGGGTGGATGTGAAACAGCAAAGCAGTAAGTTGGAAACTGAGGGGTGCACCAGTTGAGAGTGCCTGGAACCTGAGCCCTGCGGGCGACCACAGGAGCACAGAGGAGGAAGTGACCCTGGAGCCCTAAGGAGCAGCGTGCATGGAGAGTGTTTCCAGTGCTGTCCTGTTTTGTTCTTGTTTGTTTGTTTTAGTACAGGGGATTGAACCCAGGGGCCTTCAATCTCTGAGTTACAGCCCCAGCCCTATTTTATTTTTTATTTGGAAACAGGGTCTCACTAAGTTGCTGAGGGCCTCAAGTTACTGAAGCTGGCTGCGAATCTGCAGTCTTTCTATCTCAGCCTCCCAAGTACTGGGATTACAGGTGCGCACCACTATGCTGGGCTGCTCTCCTGTTTCTATAGAGTTCATATGACACTGACTTCTACAGAAGCATTTCCTGAGATCTCTCTTTAAGCAGGCGCAATGGTGGTATCTAATGAAAGGAAATACAGACATGGACAGAGCAAAGTGTAGAATATGCACAGTGAGTCGGACGTGGAGGCACACGCCTGTAATCCCAGTACTTGGGAGGCAGAGACAGGAGGATCGCAGGTTCCAGGACAGCCTCAGCAAGTAGTGAGACTCTCATCAACCTAGGGAGATCATGTTTCCAAATAAAAATTAAAAAGAGGGCTGGGGGTGTAGTTCAAAGGTGGAATGCCCCTGAGTTCAATCCTCAGTACCACACACACACACACACACACACACACACACACACACACATACACACACACACAATGTACATTGAGCGAAGGGCACTAGGCAACTCAAAAACACCCCCATCTCTAATCTGTTCAGAACAGTGAGACAGGAGTTATGATATCCATGTTACAGAAAGAGAAACTGAGGCTCAGATGAAGCAATTTGCCCAAGATATACAGAGCCATGTGAATAGCCAGACAAAGGGCAAAGCAGGGCACATTGGTCCAGGCCTTCTGGCTGACCAGTCAGACTAGGGGTTGACGGGTTTCTCTGAAAAGGCCAGATAGTCAATATGTTAAGGTTGTGTAGTCCAGATGGTCTCTTTCTGCCGCTGTGATGCAGAAGCCGCGGTAAGCAATATAAAACTGAATGGGCATGGCTGTGTTCCAGTAAAACTTTACTTATGGGCAGCTACATTTGAATTTTATATAATTTTCATGAGTCGTGAAATGCTATTCTTCTTTTGATTTTTTTCCCCAGCCATTAAAAAATACGAAATTAGGTAGGCATGGCAGCACATGCCTGTAATCCTAGTACTTGAGAGGCTAAGACAGGAGGGTCACAGGTTCGAGGCCAGCCTCAGCAACTTAGCAAACTCTGTTTTAAAAATAAAAGGGCTAAGCTGAGCGTGGTGGCGCACGCTTGTAATCCCAGCATTCAGGAGGCTGAGCCCGGAGGATCCGGGTTCGCGGCCAGCCTCAGCTACCTAGTGAGGCACTCCGCAACTTAGTGAGACTCGGTTTCAAAATAAAGAATAAAAAATAGGGCTGGGGGTATAGCTCGGAGGTAGAATGCCCCTGAGTTCAATCCCTAGTACCACAAAATAAAATAAAATAAAAGGGCTAATTCAGGCGTGGTGGTGCACTCTGGTAATCCCACTACTTGGGAGGCCGAAACGGGAGGATTGCAAGTTCAAGGCCAGCCTCAGCAACTTAGTGAGGCCCTCTGCAACTTAGTGAGATCCTGTTTCAAAATAAAGAATACAATAGGGCTGGGGTGTAGCTTAGAGGTAGAAAACCCCTGAATTCACTCCTCAGTACAACACACATACACAGAAAAATAATAATAATATAAATAAATAAATAAATAAATAAATGGCTGGGGGACCCCAAAGGTAGAACTCCACCTGGGTTCAATTCCTAGTACCACACACACAAAAAAAAGTATTCAGGCATGGCAGTGCATATTTGTAATCCTAGTACTTGGAAGGCTGAGACAGGAGAAACACAGATTTGAGACCAGTCTCAGTAACTTAGCAAGACTTTCAGCAACCTAGAGAGACCTTGTTTCAAAATAACAAACAAAATAGGGCTGGGGCGGGGAGGGTAGCTCAGAGATATAATTCCCCTGAGTTCAATCCCCAGCACCACACACACACACACACACACACACACACGTAAAAATCATCCTTGCAGGGCTGAGACTGGCTCGCAGATATGCAGTTTTCCAACTCCTGACTGAGGTTCTTGCTGCTCAGAGTGTGAATTTTGCACTGAAAGTACAGCCTCACCTGCAAGTTCTGTGGCAAAGACAACCCTGGGACCCACCCTGAAGTTGCTGATTAAGAATCTGCATTTAAGCCGGGTGTGGTGGCGGTGGCGCATGCTTGTAATCCCAGCATTCGGGAGGCTGAGACTGGAGGATCCAGATTCTCGGCCAGCCTCAGCTACCTAGTGAGGCACTCTGCAACTTAGCAAGACCCGGTTTCAAAATAAAGAATAAAAAATAGGGCTGGGGGTATAGCTCAAAGGTAGAGTGCCACCGAGTTCAATCCCCAGTACCGCAAAAAAAAAAAAAAAGACAGTTAAGTAAGATGTTTGGATGCACCCCAAAGTTGGAGACACAGGACCTGATCCATGACTTCTATTAACATGAATTCCTGGCCTCACCACTGAGAGCCTAAAGAGCTCCTGGGAAGGGCTGACCCAGCAGCCTGGCTCTAAAGCACCAGTTCTCCAACTCGGCTGAACACAGGCACCTTCCAGTCAGCTTTTAGCTTCTGTGATGCCTGAGTCCCACCCTCAGAGATTCTGATGTAACTGGTCTTGGGTAAGACCTGAGCGCTGGTGTTTCCCAAGCCTTCCCAGGTAGTTGTCGTGGGCAGCCAGGTGGTCCACAGCAGAGGTTATGGGTGGGTGGCCAGATACAATTAGCACCTCTATTTAGCTTGGCCCACTCAGTGTTTTAAATTTGTTCCACTGCCAGCATTTAAAAATGGAAATTTCATATACATGCATGTACAAAAACCCAGATTTCCAGCTTCTGAAAAATCAGAAAATCCCACTTTTCTCAGCCCCAATTCTACGTGGCCACTTCGGGGGCCCCATCCACCTCACTCCCCACCACCCTCGTGCTCCAGGTTTGCCAGTCCCGACCGGACTCTGAAGGCGCTGGACCTTCCCTGTTGGATTCTATCTTTCTTTGGCTCTGCTGTTTGGCTGGGAGGGAAACAGTTCTTTCCAAAATCTGGTTTCAGATTTTCAAATTGCAAAAACAGCCAATATGTTATAAATCTGGGTATCTTGCCCATACATCTTAATCTTCAATATGTTACAACCTGCACAGTATTGTTTTACAGGAGTTTTTGGATGTCCCAAGACAAATTATGATTCCTTGTCAGAAAACCATATGTATCGCTTGACGAATCCAATGCCTGGTCATTTTTTGGCATTTCAAACAAATGTGTCAATCCCCCCCGGTTCACCTCCAGGCATTGGCTGTTTGCATTTGCACGTGGAATAACAAGGTCTATGGATTCAGAGCTCTGCACTTTCCCAAACATTCTTTCATGGACTCTTCACAGCAAACAACCAAAGCAAAGCTATTGCCCTTAGTTATTAACAGAGAAGAGCAAGGCTCACAGAGTGCAGGTGACTTTCTCAAGTTATTCAGTATTCGTGCAGTCTTATTGTTTCCTAAGCCCGTGCTTTCTACTCTTCCACGCTGACTCCAAAGAATACTTCCTTGAAGAAATATCTCCTCTGAGAAGTCCCAGGAGAACCGTGGCCCTCCCTGCAAGACCTCAATCTGGAAGCCATAAGGCTTTGGAAATGCTCACTCCTGTACATCTGCTTTCTGACCTCACGATGTTCAGATCAGATTGCTCTTGGAAAAGCCTTACTTTATCAGAAAAACAAAGTTTGTTAAGGATGCTTGGTACAGCAGAAAGAGCATGGAGCTCTTCAGAGCCACACAGACCACGGTTCCAAGAATCCGACAGCCTCACCAGGTCAGCCGAGGGGAAATCCAGAAGTGTCCAGTTGATTGGGCATGATCATAGCCAGGACAAGAAGGAGGAGAGATGTTAAAAATAATAATAATAAAATAAGCCGGGTGTGGTGGCGCACGCTTGTAATCCCAGCATTCGGGAGGCTGAGACCAGAGGATCCGGGTTCGCAGCCAGCCTCAGCTACCTAGTGAGGCACTCCGCAACTTAGTGAGACTCGGTTTCAAAAATAAAGAATAAAAAAAATAGGGCTGGAGATGTAGCTCGGAGGTAGAACGCCCCTGAGTTCAATCCCCAGTACCGCAAAAAATAAAATAAAATAAAATAAACCAAGAAGACTGTGGATGTAAAGAAAAGGTGCTGTAACACATGCCTGAAGTCCCAGTACCTGGGAAACTGGGACACGAGGATTGTAGGTTCGAGGCTAGCCTCAGCATCTTGGTGAGAACCTCAGCAACTTAGCAAAACTGTTTCAAAATAAAAAATAAGAAGTATTGTGGGTGTAGCTTGGAGGTAAAATGCTCCTGGGCTCAATCTCAAATACCCAAAAAGTATGAGGAGGGAGCAATAGAGAGAGGAAGACAGTGTGGAAGGCTAGCTTTGGTGGGCTCAGAATGGGCAAGGAGCAACTCGAAGGAAAAGTGAAGAATGGCTTCATATCATGTTTGGGACTTAGTGTGTAGGTATGATAGTTTACCAGGGGCCTCTGTGGCATCAGCCTGTCCCTCCCCTCCCTCCTTTTTGCTAGGAGAATAGTTAAGGTGTAGTATTTGCTTAGCCAAACTCACTCCTGTGCTGGAAGTGCAATTGTGGGAGGTACATCAGCCTTTGTGCCCCGTGATATTTTTTACTAATGACGCCTCTGGGCTTGAGGGAGGAGAAAGGGTCAGCAGAGCTCTGTGTCCATTGCATCTGCCTTCATTTCTGTCTCATCGTCTCTCACCTGGACCACTGCATCAGCCTCCTAAGTGGCCTCCCTGCCTCTTATTCTGTCTCCAAACAGATCCATCCTCCATGCCGTAGGTATGCTTGCATTCATATCTGCAAGCTGCAATTGCTTGGGAAGTTAAGGCAATAGATGGGGGGGGGGGTGGCTGTGGCCCTGCTAGCAGAGGTTTAGTAATGCCAGTGAGAGGGTATAGACTTTATCCTGCAGGCCATTTTAGAAAGATTCTCTGAGTATGGTAGTGCTCAACCTTGACTTTATATCAGAGTCACCCAAGAGGCATTTAAGACTCTCCATTTGAAGAGTCTTAAGAACTACACTTAACGCCTATAATTCTAGTACTTGGGAGGCTGAGACAAGAGGGTTGTGGGTACGGACACAGTTAATTATCCAAGGAAATACTCTCTAGGGTGCACATCTGTCTCCTTTCCATAAATATTTTTGTACCCAAAGGAACATTTTAGAATTGATGGCATTTGGCACCCTCTTGCTTTCCTCCCAATAATCATGTCTCCTTCTTGGGTTGCCAGCAAGACAATGAGGTCAGACTCCATGATCTTAGAGACCCTTCAAGACCGGTGACTTGTTTGATCCTTTGCCATTCCCCTGGTCTGCAGGAGAGCGCTACCGTAAATTCTTTCCCAAACATGGAATAAGAATCTTCCCTGAAGGAGCCAGAATGCCTGGCTCTTTCCTCCAGGTGGAATTAATTAGCTATCCAGGTTGGATGTGGGGAAAAAAGAATTCCATTCTCAGGTTATATTGGTTAAAACACATTTCCATATAAGCACATACATCTGTCTTTGTACTTGCTCCGAGAGATGCTTCTACTGACAGTTTTTTGGCAAGTTCAGGGAGCAAGAGGCCTCCCTTTCCAACACGTACCTCGAGTAGGCTCTGGTAAGAGGTAAGAGGCACGATCCGTCCAGAAGGCTGCGTGGTGTCGGGACGTGAGCGCCGCCCTTCCCAGCTGTCAAGAGCCTTTCCCATAAATGATGCCACTGGACCTTCGCCCAGGCCACGTGAGGTGGCAGGTAGCATGGGTGCTCCGTTACCTTCCACAGATGAGGCATCTGAGGTTACCAGAGGTTTAGTGACTTGGCCAAGATCACAGAGTGACCTCTGGCAGAACTGGTGTCTTGACCCCATAGCCAATCCTCCTACCATGACTCAGTCATTCATTCATTCATTCATTTACTCATTCATCCACTTGACAGACTTATTTTGTTTGTTTGCTTACTAGCTTGCTTGCTTTGGGTATTAGGGCATTCTACCTTCTAGTTATACCTCCAACTATTTTTTTGTTTATTTTAACTAATTAATTAATTAATTTTGGTACTGGGTACTGAACCCAGAGGCATTCTACCTCTGAGCTACACCTCTAGCCCTATCTTATTTTTATTTTGAAACAGGGTCTTGCTAGGTTGATGAGAGTCTCACTACTTGCTGAGGCTGTCCTTGAACCTGCAATCCTTTTGTCTCAACCTCCCAAGTACTGGAATTACAGGCATGTGCCACCACACCTGGCTTTATTTTTTATTTTGGAACAGGGTCTCACTAAGTTTCTAAACTTTTCACTAAGTTGCTGAGGCTGGTCTCAAGCCTGAGATCCTCCTGCCTCAGCCTCCAAGTACTGGGATTACAGGCAAGGGCCACCACGCCCAGTTTTTTATATGTGTTTACTAAGAATGGCACATGAGCTAAATCCTGTGATGAACTCTGAAAGTGAGTGAGACATAGTTCCTCCCTTGAGCAGCTCAGTTGAATGAACTGGAGACAGAGCTTAAGGAAGTAATAGCAAGAAATAGAAGAGGAGAGAGTGTAACTAGCTTTGCGTGGGAGGCTCAGGGAGACCTTCTCTGAGAAACAGATGTCAGATAGGAGTCTTCAGAGCAATAAAGAGAGAGAGAACACTGCAGTGAGAAAGAACAGTATGCAGCTGGGTATGGCAGTACATGCTTGTTATCTCAGTACTTGGGAGACTGAGAAAGGAGGATCCCAGGCTGGAGGACAGCCTCAGCAATTTGGTAAGACCTCAGCAACTTAGCAAGACCCTGTTTCAAAATTAAAAATAAAAAGGCCTAGGGGGTGTAGCTCAGAGGTAGAATTCCCCTGGGTTCAATCCCAAGAGGGAAGGAAATAAGAAAGGAAGAAGGAAGGAAAGAAGGAAGGAAAGAAGGAAGGAAGGAAGGAAGAAAGGAAAGAAGGAAAGTAGAAAGGAAGAAAGGAAAGGGAAAGCAGGCAGCATGCAAAAATCCCAAAGGCATGGATACTTGACAATTCAAGGGAAGCTGGAATGTCCAGTGTGGCTGAGGCCTGTGGTGTGTGGTGGGTGTGGAGGGACCTAGGACTGAGGAGTTAGCAGGAACTTAATGCTGAAGCTCTTTTTTATTGTGGTCCTATGGATTAAACTCAGGGGCGTTCTACCTCTGAGCCACACTCCCAGCCCTTTTTATTTTTTATTTTGAAACAAGGTCTCAGCCAGGCGAGGTGGTGCACACTTGTAATCCCAGCATTTGGGAGGCTGAGACTGGAGAATCCGGGTTCGTGGCCAGCCTCAGCTACCTAGTGAGGCCCTCTGCAACTTAGTGAGACCCTGTTTCAAAATAAAGAATAAAAAAT
>PVLC010016071.1:25366-36210 GCA_004027655.1 Graphiurus murinus
AATCCCAGCATTCGGGAGGCTGAGACCAGAGGATCTGGGTTCGCGGCCAGCCTCAGCTACCTAGTGAGGCACTCCGCAACTTAGTGAGACTCGGTTTCAAAATAAAGAATAAAAAATAGGGCTGGGGGTGTAGCTCGGAGGTAGAATGCCCCTGAGTTCAATCCCCAGTACCGCAAAAAAAAAAAAAAAAAAAAAAAAATAGGGCTGGGGGTATAACTCGGAAGTAGAATGCCCCTGAGTTCAATCCCCAGTACTGCAAAAAAAAAAAAAAAGAAAGAAACAGGGTCTCGCTAAGTGCTGAGGGCCTCACTAAGTTGCCGAGGCTGACCTCGAACCTGTGATCCTCTTGCCTCACTCTCCCAAGTACTGGGATTACAGGCATGTGCTACTGCGCCCAGCTTGTGAAGCACTTTTTATACATTATAATTATTATGCATATTAATGATGCAAAATGATGGGTTCATCATGACATTTGCATATGCACATGCAATTCGGAGCTCTACCTTCTGAGTGGAGCTGGGCTTGATCCCGTGGGCTGCTGGGTAATCAGTGTGCCTGTGGTCCAGATTTTCCTGTTTGATTAATGGTGTGTTGGCTGCCGCCTGGCACACAGTCACCTCCACAGTCCAACTTTGTCCTCCTCCCTGCACAAGTCTGACCTGACCCAGTTATTCCAGAGCATTGCTCAATCTCAGAATAGCTTCCACAAGAGGGGGAGGGGGAGGGGAGGGAGGAGAGAGAGGTGATTGAGTAAGCCAGGAGGCCAGGCCTGATCTGGCCTCTGAGAGGCACATGTGGGTTTTGCATTCTCAGGACAGTGTTAGTGCAGGGCCCCCACACATGTCTGAGCACAGGTGTATGTCCCCACAGGAGTGCGTCAACAGCCATAGGGCAGGGTTAGGAGCCGGTCGGTCGGGTGGCTAACGGCTGACGTGGTGGAAGGGGTCCCAGGAGGCTGCTCCTCTTCTGGTGAGCAAGATTTTTCTGTTCCTGAGGATCCTCCCAGTCATCAGAAGTCTGAGGTTTCCTCTTCTCCCCCCTCCAATGGTGAGGGTTAGAAAAGGGGGCTTGCATAAGTAGTGGGAGCAAAGAGAAAAGAATTTCAACTTCTTTCTCTCTCTGCCTTGACTTACAGTGAACAACTGCAGCTTCCAACCAAAAATGTAGCATACAAAGGACACCAAGTGCTGTTGCCTGTATGAATGTATCACTTTGAATCTCACTCGGATGTATAATTACAATGCACCAATAAAGCTATAGAAAAAAAGTAACATACATTGCTTAGTCCTTACACAGCCAGCCCCCTTAAAGTTGATAAGTTTATACTTTATCATCCAAACTAGGACCCTTGAGAGTATTGTGTTGCTAAACAGAACCCTGAGACATCAGATATTAACTGGGACTGTTCTGGACACCCCAGGATATACAGCCAAATCCAGGGCTTCAGGAAACCCTCCGTGGATTTCCTATTACCTGGCTCCATGTGGGTGGTGTACTTCCAGGGGAGAAAGAGGAAGGTGGGCCAGCAGACTGGGCGAGGGTGGTGGCTCTCTCACAAAGCTATCAAAGTCAGCAGGGGCAGTGTCACTAGAGAGAGGCAGGGAGGAGCCTGGAAGGGGGCACGAGCCCAGGGTTGGGCCAGGCCTCCTAGTCAGTGCTTATATGTAAATCCATTGCCCCATTTAATGTTGACACTGACCTGTAAGGGAATAATATATGTATATATTTAATTTAAATGCACACACACACACACACACACACACACACATATATTGGCGGTGGTACTGGGGATTGAACCCAGAAGCATTCTACCTTCCAGCTACACTCACAACCCAATTTTATTTCTTATTGGAAACAGGGTCTCACTACGTTGATAAGAGTCTCACTACTTGCTGAGGCTGTCCTTAAACCTGTAATCCTCCTATCGCAGCCTCCCAAGTACTGGGATTACAAATGTGCCCCCCCCCCACGCCTGGCTCGGGAGATACTATTTTGCAGATGAGGAAGACAAGGTTGCCCAAGGTCATGGAGGTAATAAGAGAATCCGCTGCTGTACCTTTTCCATAGTGAGCTTCTCCCATACGACACAGCCCGCGTGAAGTGCCTCAAGGAAGCCCGTGTCTGGGTGGCGGTAGCTGCTCCCCCACCTTCTCTACTCTCTCTAGTAACAAATTATGACTTGAGCCATTACGTGCTTATCTAAATACTCCTTAAGTCCAGTCAGGGTTTTTCTCACTATAAAATATGTGCGTGGAAAGAGCCAGGAAGCACAGCATTTTCCTATTTACTTCTCCCCGCTGACAAGGAGACTGCTTTAACACACCTGCTCTGCAGTAAACAGAGCAAGGGCTAAGAAGTCAGATTCGGAGGTTACCTCTGGTTGTTTGATTGTGTCTCCAGGAAAACCTGGAGCTAGCAATGGAAAGAACACAGCCCCATAGCCAGGCGCGGTGGTGCACTTGGGAAGCTGAGGGAGGAGAACCACAGGCTCTAGGACAGCCTCAGCAACTTAGTGAGGTCCTCCGCAACTTAGCAAGAGCTTGTTTCAAAATGAAAAATAAAAAGGACTGGGGGTGTAGCTTACAGGTAGAATGCCCCTGGGTTCAATCCCCAGTACCACAAATAATAAAAAAATTAAAAAGCACAGCCCTCTATGATCCCCACTCTGGGACATTCCTGTTACCTCCTTATAATGCTGTGACCCCAGGCAACTCCACAAAGCCTTCTGGGAGGCCGATCGATCACCGCCTCCCATCCTAGGTGACAAGGCCCAGCAGCCACCCGGCTCCCCTGCCCACCAATAGCAATGTGCACACAGGCAACGGGAGTTTGGAGTGTGTGTTTTCTTCAAGCTACTTACATATTTCATAACGTGGCTCTGCATGGGGAGTTACCTCATCCCAGTTGCTTGTCCAGGTGGCTGAAGGATCTTGCCAAGTTTTCTCTGGAACACTGTGAGCCCTATTAGGCTCTCATTGGCCTGAAAATTTCCTCTCCTTTCCAGCAAGTCAAGCCTAACGTGGCCTGTTCCTTTGCCACTGGTAGCGTGGATGAAATTCAATTGCATGGAACATCCTGGGAGCTGGTGGGCAGTGCGCAGCCTCAGGCCACACCCTGAGCCTATCGAATTGAACTCTGCATTCCCCAAGACCATGTGCACAGTGAGGGTTGAACAGAAATGTGGGGACACATGCCTGTAATCTTAGTACTAGGAGGCTGAGACAGGAGGATCCCAGGTTCAAGGACAGCCTTAGTAAGTAGTGAGACTCATCTACCTAGTGAGACTCTGTTTCCAAATAAGAAGTAAAATCAGACTGGGGGTGTATCTAGAAGGTAGAATGCCTCTGGGTTTAATTCCCAGTACAAAGAAAGAAAGAAAGAAAGAAAGAAAGAAAGAAAGAAAGAAAGAAAGAAAGAAAGAAAGAAACTGGTCTAGATGCCCACAGATGTTGAATTTTAAAGTCCTGTCATCTCCAAAAGTAAGTTTAATATAATAAAGAATTGCAATGGGAAGTTGAGTGCTACACAATGCTATTAAAACACCACAAAGGCAGCCGGGAGTGGTGGCACACGCTTGTAATCCCAGCATTTGGGAGGCTGAGACCGGAGGATCTGGGTTCGCAGCCAGCCTCAGCTACCTAGTGAGGCACTCTGCAATGCAACTTAGTAAGACCCTGTTTCAAAATAAAGAATACAAAATAGGGCTGGGGGTATAACTCGGAGGTAGAATGCCCCTGAGTTCAATCCCCAGTACTGCAAAACAACAACAACAACAAACAAACAAAAAAAGCACCACAGAGGCTTCTCAAATGTCAGTCAGATTGGTGTAATTGTCCCAATTCCAGAATGTTTACTGTCTTGTCTGCGAGCCTGATGAGTTGGCCGCGTGGAGCTCTATGGCGAGATGTATTCAAGTTAGGGGCGGGCTTAGAGTGAGAGTCTGGGTTTAGGTTTAGTGGGAATGAGTTGGGACAGACTAGCATTGTCCCCCATAGACTCGGGGAGTGGGGCAGCCATATGTGTGTCATTATTTGTCTCCCCTGCCCCCGGTGCTCTCTGCTTCTGCCCTTTATATCTTTTGGAGGTTTTCCTACTCAACCCTGGGCATTTCCCAGTAACTCTTGAGACTAAGAAGCGAATGATTCCTGACCTGACCATTTGGAATAAGGACTGCACCTGGCCCCTGCTCAGTGGTCCTGTAGACAGTGACCCCTAGGTTTGGCTCTTCACTGTCCCAATAGTCACAGCTACAGTCACAACTGTAACAGCGCCAAGGGCTCTTTTGAATCAGAAAATTAAAACTAATAGCTTGACTGAAGCTTCAACAAACCTTTATTACAAAGTCAGTAGGAAATAGAAAGAGAAGAGAAGAGAAGCAGCATGCCTGGCAGGCACACTGGAGAGCCTGAAAATGGAACTCTGCCTCCCTCTCCAACCCCGGCCCTTAAATAGAGATTTTATGTTGGTATGTTCTCATCAGCGTTATCAAGACAACGGGCTAGTAACTATTTTTTAGGCAAATGATGCCTTCTTGTCTCCAGACAGTGCACTTACTAAGCACAGGGGGCTGTATCCATTGCCCATCAACAATGGGTGCTTTGAAGCAACACATGGAGTTTACATTTCTCATACCAAGACTGAGTCCCAAAGAACAGGAGGGAAACAGAGGACCTAATTGCCTCTACATATTACCAAGAATAAAGCCTTTAATTGCCTCTACATTCTTACTACAGGTTAATTGTCAGGACAAAGGGCAGAAAGAGAGGGGAGAGGGAGCTCTGAAGCGTAACAGACAAAGCTGCCGCCTCTCCCTACATCAGTGCCTGCACAGCATCCAGACTCTGACTGCCTTTTTACTTTTTTTTTTTTTTTTTTTTTTGCGGTACTGGGGATTGAACTCAGGGAACTCAGGGGCGTTCTACCTCCAAGCTATACCCCCAGCCCTATTTTGTATTCTTTATTTTGAAACAGGGTCTCACTAGGTAGCTGAGGCTGGCCGAGAACCCGGATCCTCCTGTCTCAGCCTCCCAAATGCTGGGATTACAAGCATGTGCCACCACACCCAGCTTACCGTTTTACATTTTATTGGAAATCAATATTGGAGCAATTTTTCAATACCAGCACAACAGCAACATTTCTATAAGAAAAGGGCACAAGCATGTTCCTGAAATGGGCTGCCCTGTTGTTTTGGATTCGTTTTTTCCATGCAAGGGCTATGGGAACCATGGTCTTTTTGTCAAAGGATCTAGGACACAGGGGCATTACTGTAAACACCAATTTTGCTTCGGACACACAGTTTAGGCACAAAGTTGATCACCCTTAGCCTCAATCCATCATGATTAGGCCAGAACTAAGTGAGCGTACTGATGGGCCGCTCTGAACCCTCTTGACCTATGATTTCATTGGCAAGGTTGCCTGAGGTCAAGCCAAGAGGTGAGAGAAGATCACATCTGCCCTCCTTTCCACAGTCACCTGAACACAGTCACCTGAACTCCCAGGCCTCTGGCCCAATAACCATTTCTTTGCTTTGAAAACAAGCACTACTGAGGCTTCAGAAATAGTACCCAAGGGGACGCCAGGACCTCTTTCTTGGGGCTGCCCAAGTTCCCTACCTTTCCAGCTGCCTAACACAACAGGAAGCAAAAGGTATTGAGTGTCCTTGAAGTGCTCTGGCATTGCATGACCTCTACCTCACTTAAACTTTACAACAATCCTATAATGCCAATGTCATTATCCAAGTGTACAGAAAGGTCAAGTAACATATCCAAGGTTACACAGCTAGAAAGGGGTAAAACTAAAATCGAAAGCCAAACCTGTTTGGCTCCCAAATATGCCTTGTATAATCGTCACAACCTCTGCAGTGAATCCAATCATCCCCGTGGTGCCAAACCCAGTGGTCACTGTTGAGTCCTCATTCCACTTGACCTTTTGGTGACCTTCAACACATCCGGCATGTGTCTCCCTTCTCCAAACACTTTCTTCTCTGGGCTTCTGTGAAATCTCATGTGCCCGTGTTCCTGCTCCTTCATTGGCAGTTCCTTCTCCATCTCCCCTTTGGATTCTTCAGTTTCTGCATACTCTCACAACTTGAGAGGGTCCAGGATTCAACCCCAGGCCTTTTCTCTTCTCTGTCTGTATTCTGCCTGGAGGAGCCCACCAGGCTCCTGATGTGAATACCACCCATGCAGGTGTGTCCACATTTGCAGTTCTTGCCCTGACCTCTCTCTCTCTTGAAATCCTCTCTTACAATCAACTCCCTGGTTGACATTTTACCTTGGAAAATTAATAGGAGTATTATTAACCCTCCCCCCAACTCAAATTTGGTTTCCCTTCAATTTTCTCCACCAAAGTAAATAGCATCCAGTTACTCATGCCAAAATCTAGGACTTATCTTTAAGTTCTCTGTTTTATTATTATTAGTGTTGTTGTTGTTATTATTATTATTATTTTGCAGTACTGGGGTTCGAACCTAGGGGCATTCTACCCGCAAACTGCATCACCAGTCCTATTTTTTATTCTTTATTTTGAAACAGGGTCTCACTAAGTTGCAGAGGGCCTCACTAAGTAGCTGGGGCTGGCCATGAACCTGTGATCCTTCTGTCTCAGCCTCCCAAGTTCTGGGATTACAAGCGTGTGCCACCACGCCTGGTTTCTTTGTTTTATTATGACCCATGAGTAATCCTTCAACAAATCCTGTGATCTCCATCTGTTTCTCTGCTTCTCCACTGATAACACCCTGATCGAGTGCACAGTCCTCTGCCTGGATCACCATAGGCCCTTATAACCAGTGTCCCTGATGCCAACCCTCTGTACAAGGCAGTGAGAAGGATCCTTCCTTTCTTTTTTTCAGTTCATTTTATTTTATATATATATAGTGTGTGTGTGTGTGTGTGTGTTTTATACTGGGGATTGAGCCCCAGGACATTCTATCTTTGTGGTACACTCCCAGCCCTATTTATGTTCTTTTTTTTTTTTTTTTTTTTGCGGTGCTGGGGATTGAACTAAGGGGCATTCTACCTCCAAGCTACACCCCCAGCCCTATTTTTTTTTATTCTTTATTTTGAAACCGAGTCTCTCTAAGTTGCGCAGTTCCTCACTAGGTAGCTGAGGCTGGCCGCAAACCCAGATCCTCCAGTCTCAGCCTCCCGAATGCTGGGATTACAAGCGTGCGCCACCATGCCCGGCTCCTATTTATATTCTTTATTTTGAAACAGAGTTTCAGTAAGTTGCAGAGGACCTCACTAAGTAGCTGAGGCTGGCTGTTAACCTGTGATCCTCCTGTCTCAGTCTCCTAAGTACTAGGATTATTTTATATTTTTATTGGTGCATTGCAGTTATACAACATAGTGAGATTCAAAGTGGTCCACCCATCCATACATACATCACTTGGTGTGTTTCCTGCCATATCTCTTGCCACTCCCCTCTATTCCCTCCCTGCATTTGTTAGTGAGATTGGTAGCAATAGCTACATATATGAACATAGCATCATTTGAACTGCTTCCATCCTCAAGCCTCATTTTCCTCCGTCCCCCACTTCCCTTTCACTACTCTACTGGTCTCCTCATTTATCTGAAGTCCCCTTTCCAATTTTCTCTCCAGCTTCCACATATGAGAGAAAAATATGACCCTTGACTTTCTGTGACTGGCTGATCTCACTCAGAATAATATTCTCTAGTGTCGTCCATTTACCTGAAAATTACATACTTTTATGCTCCTTTATGGCTGAGTAAAACTTCTTTGTCTATTTATACTACATTTTCTTTCTCCATGCATCTATTGCTGGACACCTAGGTTGGTTCCATCATTCGGCTATTGTAAATTGCACTGCCATAAACATGGCTATGCATGTATCACTATAGTATTCTGACTTTAATTCTTTTGGAAAGATACCAAGGAATGTATAGCTGTGTTATATGGTGGTTCCATTCTTTTCTTTGTGTGTGTGTATGTATGTGTTACCGGGAATTGAACCCAGGAGCATTCTACCTCCAAGATACCCCCCAGCCCTATTTTTTATGCTTTATTTTGAAGTAGGGTCTCACTAAGTAGCTGATGCTGGCCGTGAACCTGCGATCCTCCTGTCTCAGTCTCCCAAGTACTGGGATTACAAACATGTGCCACCATGCCTGGCTTTGCTGGTTCCATTCTTGGCCTTTTGAGGAACTTCCAGGACAATCTTTCTGAAAATATAAATTGAACAAGTCACTTTCTTACTTAGAACCTTCCAGGGACTTCCCATTCCACTTGGAGTAAATTCAAAACTTGGCGTCCTCCTTCAACCGAGTCCCACATGACTCCACTTCATTTCCTGTTCTCTCCCTTCCCTCTACCGCTCAGCCACACAGAGCTTTCCTGCATCCCTCACCATGTTCACCCTCCAGAATATTCTCCCACTGGGCCTCCTAGGTCAGTGCCTTCTTGTCAGCAGAAGCCCCCCTCCTGGGAGAACCCTCCTGGACCCATCTCAAGTACCACGCCACAGCCTGTATTTTGATTCTCTTCACAGCACTTATTATGTCTGATCATTTCTTATTTAGATTTTGTTGGTTTATTGTTCAAGTTCCTCATTATAAGCCGGGATCCAAGACCTTCTCTCTCTTATTCTCCATTGTATATTTAGCACGTAGTACACAGGGGTCCCTCCATAAACACCTGCTGAACCACTGGATGAATGCATGACCAATGAGATGAAGCACCAGCATTAAAAATTCAGGCAGCCTTTGGCAAGAAAAACATGTGGCAAGCCAGGCTGGCTCAGGTACAGCACACCCTGCTCGTGTGTGTGTGTGTGTGTGTGTGTGTGTGTGCGCGCGTGACTGAGGATTGAACCCAGAGGCACTCTACCTCTGAGCTGCACCCCCAGCTCTTTTTTACTTTTTGCTTTTGAAACAGAGTCTCACTAGGTTGCTGAGGCTGGCCTCAATTCTCCATCCTCCTGGCTTAGCCTCCCAAGTACTGGGATTACAGGTATGTATCACCACCCCTGGCCAGGCTGTTCTTTAGAAGGGGGCACTGGTTGTTCTGGGAATGCTTAGGTTTTTTTTTGCTTGTTGGTTGGTTTGTTGTTGTTGTTTTCACGGTACTGGGGATTGACCCTAGGATCTTGTGCATGCTAGGCAAGTGCTCTACCACTGAGCCACTTTCCCAGCCCTTTGGGGAGTGTTTGTGAACCTCTTTCACATCTTCAAGAGCAAAGTCCATAGTCAGAGTTTACTTCTTTTCCTTTCTTCCCTCCTTTTCTTGTTAATTATAGAATTACATAAAAGCATTAAAAAAAAAAAAAACCCTGCACATACTCCCATCATCCTCAGAAAGAAATTCTTTTCACATATTTCTTGCAAATCTTTTTCCAAGAGTGGATAGAGTTTTCACAAAATTATAATTATAAAATATAGAGTATTAAGTGGACTTTTTGCATTTGTTATTGTATCAGAAACATTTTCCAAGCTACTCCAGATCTCTTTTTCTATAATAACAATTATAGTTAGCATATATTGAGTATCTGCAATCTGCCAGCTACTTTTCAAATATTGTCATAAATTTTCCCATTTTTCCCTCATAATTTCATAAAATAGGCATTATTATTAGTATTTCCCTTCTGAAGTTGAGACTCCTGAAGCAGAGAAGGGTTAAGTGATGTTTCTGAAGTAACAGAGTCAGGAAGTAGCATTTTGATTCCAGAGCCTGAGCTCTTACCATGTTTTACTGCGTCAAGTGGAAAGTTCTTTTCTCATAAAACAGATAATGCTAGCACCTATCTCATGGGCTTACTGTTTTTAGGATGAAGTGAGAAAAATGTGTAATGTATGAACAAATAATTCACAAGATATAATCAGCCAACAAATGAATCAAAAGATGACCCACTTTACTAGTAATCAACAAAATGAACATTAAAACAGCAGTTAAAGATCATTGCCAAATACGGCCAAAGATTTGAGAAAGGAGGCACATTCACACACTGAAGGTGGGAGAAGAAATTGGTGACAATTTTTAAAATTGCTACTTGGTGGTTGCAAGAATAAATATGATCAAGAATCTGGAAATTCTTCTTTTAAACATATCTCCTGAGAAAATATATACCATTGGCATAATGTGTATGAACAAGGATACTTAGAATAAGGTTATTGGTAATATTTACAGTATGTGACCTAAGTGTCTAGCAAGGATGGAATGATTAAAGAAGCTATGATATAATCCTATACTACCATTAAAAAAGAAGTGCATAGATCTATACAACCGGTAATGGAAATAGATGTCATGAAGTTAGCTGTGCATAGTAGTGCACACCTATAATCCCAGTATTTGGGAGGTCGAGACAGGAGGATCCCAGGCTCAAAGTCAGTGTGCAGTAACTTAGTGAGACCCTGTGTCAAAATAATAAATAACTGCTGGGCTTGATGGCGCACGTTTGTAATCCCAGTACTTGGGAGGCTGAGATAGGAGGATCAAAGGTTCACAGCCTGCCTCAGCTACTTAGTGAGGCCTTCTGCAACTTAGTGAGACCCTGTTTCAAAATAAAGAATAAAAATAGGGCTGGGGGTGTAGTTCAGAGGTGGAATGATCCTGAGTTCAATCCCTAGTGCCACAAAATAAAAAAGGTAAGATTCAGAACATATATGCATTGTGATCCCATTCGTTTTTTAAAGTTATATCAATCTAATTATATATGTGTATATATATATATATGAAATTATTAGACACATGAAATTACTATTATACACTAGATACACACAAATTTAACTGTAAAGAAAAAAGGCTGGGGAAAGGCACACAAACCCTGGGCAGTAGTTGAGGAGAGAGGAAGGCGTGGAGACGTGATGTAGAGGGGATTTGGGGTCTTTATT
>PVLC010016072.1:0-36200 GCA_004027655.1 Graphiurus murinus
TTTTTTTTTTTTTTTTTTTTTTTTTTTTTTTTGGTGGAACTGGGGATTGAACTTAGGGGCATTCTACCTCCGAGCTATACCCTCAGCCCTATTTTTTATTTTTTATTTTGAAACCGAGTCTCACTAAGTTGCAGAGTACCTCACTAGGTAGCTGAGGCTGGCCGCGAACCCGGATCCTCCGGTCTCAGCCTCCCGAATGGACCACAGGTGTTTTTATATTTTCTTTTGGTGTACTTGTAATTTCACTCTTAAATTTATTAATCATCCATGAATTTATTTTCTGAGCCAAAGATAAAAATATTAATATGCATTTTCCCCAAAATAAGCGACCAATTTTTTCCATAAATTACTAAATAGTCCATCCTGTCTTTAAAATTTAAAACAGTGGTAGTACTATGTGGATGATTGAGGGCTTTCCTCCCATACATGCTATTGAGATTGGTAGTGATACCTTCATATATGAATATAACATTATTTGGACTGCTTCCTCAAGAAATGTGATATTTTCTCTTTATGCAAGAACTTTTTGAGACAAAGTTCCAGAATATAGGACAGGGTTTCTAGAAATTTCAGGATGGAATAGTGTGGTGCCTTGAAAACTATTGTGCTAAATTATGTAGGATTAAAAGTACAGATAGAATGGAGTAACTAGAATAAGCAATTATGTACTAATACTATCAGGGATAGTAGTTTAACAGCATAATTATATTATGCAAAGCGATATTGCAGTGGAGATCTTGGCTTTTAAAAAACAGACTTATTTTAATTTACTGTCTGTGGCATAGGACCCTGTACCATCATGTAAACAAATGTTTAAGAGTGAGCTCTCTTTGGTTAATATAAGATTTAAGTATATATCTTTTATTTAGTCAAAGCTTATGTAGCTACATTAATATGTAAAAAAGGTAATTATTTTCAATTCTAGGAAAGATTGAAGGTATGACAATATACAAACTATGTGGTTCAAGAAAATGATTATTAAATATGCAAAATATCACCTCCAGAAGAAAAAGATTTTCTAGATATTTGGGTACATGTGTAGAAAAGAGTGGTTATGGTGTACTCCTACTGGATTAAACTTGAAATATGCTGGAAATAGGCATGTCAATATAATTTTAAAATTATTGGCCTCTAAAATTGTCTCTCTTCCATCAGTATCCATCTCTTTTCTGTTTTATTACAGATCATACATCGGTTGGTGGTCTGGGAGACAGTTTTTATGAATACTTACTGAAAGCATGGTTGATGTCAGATAAAACAGACCATGAAGCGAGAAAGATGTATGACGATGCTATTGAGGTAATTTTTGTCAGAACATTTTCCTACTCAACATATTGAATATTCAGTTATTGCTAGTGACTAGACAAACATACCGTTTTGTTATATGCATTCAGGAAACATATAAACATTTTATATACATTCACTATAGAGTTTAGTATTTTAATAGAACATTCTTTTATTAAGTCTTTATTTGTGACTTTTTTATTGGTGCATTATAACTATATATTGTAGTGAGATTCGAATGATCCATTCATATAAGCATACAACATCTCTTGGTGTGTTTCTGTCTGTATCCCACCCCTTCCACACCCCCCTCCATACATGTGAAATTGGTAGTGATTCCTTCATATACGAACATTTGGACTACTTCCTCAAGCCTCCTTTCCCCCCTTTCTTCCTCTCTCCATCTAACTCTAGTTAGAATGACAATCATCAAGAATACAAACAATAGTAAATGCTGGCAAGGGTGAAGGGGAAAAGGAATATTTATACGTGGTTGGTAGGATTGTAAATTAGTAAAACAACTATGGAGATCAGTATGAAGGTTCCTCAAAAGACTAGAAGTGGAACCACCCTGTGACCCAGCTATACCACTCCTTGGTATCTTTCCAAATAAGTTAAAATACTCTAGTGACATACACAGACCCATGTTTAAAGCAGTACAATTCACGATAGCCACATTATGGAACCAGCCTAGATATCTGGCAACAGATGAATGGATAAAGAAAATGTGGTATATGCACACCAAGGAGTTTTACTCATCCATAGAGAAGAACAAAATTATGTCATTTGCAGGAAAATAAGTGAACTAGAGAACATGCTAAGTGAAATCAGCAGGTCTCAGAAAGTCAAGGGTCGTATGTTTTGTCTTATATGTGGAAGCTAGAGAGAAAATAGGAAAGAAAGGTATTTATGGAGTATCTTATATGCAGGAAACATGGTAGTATCATGAGGTCTACAAAGATGAAAGACACTGCCCCTGGACTAAAAAAACTAATCTTTTTACCCATGCCTTCTGTTTTTTTTTTAGAACTAAAGATTGAACCCAGGGGCATTCTACCTCTGAGCTACACCTCAACCCTGTTTTCTATTCTATTTTGAAACAGGGTCTGACTAAGTTTCAAAGGACCTCACTAAATAGCTGAGGCTGGCTGCAAACCTGCAATCCTCCTGTCTCAGCCTCCCAAGTGCTGGGATTGTAATTGTGGGCCACCATGCCTAGCTTACCTATACTTTTTAGTTTTATAATTAAAAGAAAACAGCAGTAACAAAAGCTTATAATCCAAAAGTAGCCCCTTAGTGTCTTAATTATCAACTACCTCGTTCCCCCAACAGATCAAGTACAATTACCTAAGAGTACCATTCATTTATAAAATTATTTCCTAATTAAATTTTTATTGAGTGCATAGTACATTATAGGCCTTCTGGAGTATATGACAATGAATAAGGTTAGTCCCTATAGTTCTTTAAAACTTACATTGTTATAGAGAATATAGAATAAATTTTTCCAAAGCTGAATGTTACTGAGATTTTTAGAGAGCAACACACAGTAAAAGCATAGATTAATTCTTGAAATAAATATTCCTTTTTATCGGTAGGAAAATGTAGTCACTAATTACAATCATTTCCACCTAAGAGAATGAAAATAATTTACTGTACTTTTCCATAGAAATGCCTTTAAAGGGAGAGAATTAATCTATAACCCTCCTCAGTAAAGTCTGAGAACATAATCCAAAAGAACAAAGGTGTTAAAAATCTCATTTTAGGCTGGTTGTGGTGGCGCATGCTTGTAATCCCAGTACTTGGGAGGCTGAGACCGGAGGATCCAGGTTCTTGGCCAGCCTCAGCTACTTAGTGAGGCTCTCTGCAACTTAGTGAGACCCTGTTTAAAAAATAAAAAATTACAAAATAGGACTAGGGGTGTAGCTCAGAGGTAGAATGCCCCTGGGTTCAATCCCCAGTACCGAAGGGGGAAAAAAAAATCTCATTTTAGCTGGGCGTAGTGGCACACGCTTGTAATCCCAGTACTTGGGAGGCTGAGACAGGAGGATCGCAGGTTCGTGGCCAGCCTCAGCTACTTAGGCCCTCTGCAACTTAGTGGGACCCTGTTTCAAAATAAAGAATAAAAAGTAGGACTGGGGGTATAGCTAAGAGGTAAAATGCACCTGGGTTCAATCCGCAGTACCGCACACACACACAAAAAGAAAAAGAAAAAAAATCTCATTTTAAAAGGGAAACATGAAGCCAGGCATGGTGGCACAACCTGTAGTTCCAATACTTGGGAGACTGAGACAGGAGGATCACAGATTCAAGGACAGCCTCAGCAAGTAGAGAGAGTCTAATCAACGTAGCAAGACCCTGTTTCCAAATAAAAATAAAATAGGACTGAGGGTGTAGCTCAGAGGTAAGATGCCCCCAGGGTTCAATCCCCAGTACTACCAAAAAAAAAAAAAAAGTTAAATGTAACTGTTATACTCCGCTTTTTGTTATATTCAAGTTTAGTTAAAACATTTTCCTCTCCATACACATAACTTTTTAGTAAAATTGACATTGCTCTCTTATCCATGGCACAAAATCCAAAACAGATGCCAAAGTGTGAGAAGTAAAGGACCAAGCAGTTAAGGGATAAACATTTTACTTTCAACTAGTTTAGAAAAGCTTGTAATTTGTAAAGTGGTTCACTCAATGGTGCATTTTAAAGTATTTTGCCCGGTAGCATAGTTACCATTTTAACCAATTATTAAAATCACATTGTTTTGTATCAAGTTGGGTGTTCTTCCAGATCAGTTTTTGTTGTATAAAATAAAAAATGAATTGGTGAAGCCTTTGGGGTTATAACTTCTTATCTTGATTTCCGTTGACTGATTATTGTGAATTTCATTTAGCTCAAGACAAAGGCTACAGTGGATAATGTTATATTGACAGATACTCTTCAGGCAAACTCTCTCCTTTCCCACTTTGTCTTAGGGTAGCGATTAGGATACTTGTTTTAGGTTGTATGCAATTTGTCACTCATTCCAAAACTTCATTATTGTAAATTAAGTCTCCCAGTTTGGGAAAGTTACTACTTTATGCAGTGTCATATTTGCAAGATGTTATAATAGCCAGAAATATATGTTTTGAACACTAAAAGTTTGCTTTTAAAATTTTGAATATCTTTTCTTTCTTATAGGCTATCGAAAAACACCTTATAAAGAAGTCCCCAGGAGGTCTTGTTTTTATTGGTGAATGGAAGAATGGGCACTTGGAAAGGAAGATGGGGCATTTGGCCTGCTTTGCTGGGGGAATGTTTGCACTAGGAGCAGATGGTTCCAGAAAGAATAAAGCTGGCCATTATTTAGAGCTAGGGGCAGAAATTGCACGTACATGTCATGAATCATACATCAGAACTGGTAAGAATATCAATAAAGCTAATTACTTAGTCTAAAATATCTAATTTAAAAAATGTGTCCTGGAATTAGAAGGAAAAAATAAGTAGATACTGATGCTTTCAAAATACTCTGACATAGAAAATCATTTTCTTAAGAACTTTAATTCCAGAAATGTGTTTCTGCATCATTTTTAAAATACTGAATTCGAATTGTTTTGTTGTTAAGATTTCAAAGTAGTTGTTTTATAAACAAGAGGTAGCATATTGAATATATGGAATAACTTTATTTCAATATAATAATTTTAGCCATTCACTTCAACTTCTATAAAACCATTTCCTCAATAAAACACGAAATAGACTGACTTAGTTTATACTGCCTTGCCTATATGCTTGTGAAAATGAGAACCAAAAGAGAATGGATGCATAATTGGTATCTAGCTAACTGGTGTTTGTCATTTTTTCAATTCATTATTAATTTTTGGAGTTGTTTGTGCCTTTAATTAATCCTCTGACATTGCTTTGGGAAAATATGCCATATTTTCTGAACTTTAGAGTCTTTACCTGGAAAATGAGATGGTTCTTTATGGTGACAATTGGTTCTTGGGGAGGGAGGTGAAAAATCTCACTCTTCTCATCTTTTAAAGCATATATATGTATACAATCATAAGCAGATACTCCAGTATATATTTAGTGTCAAAATTTCATGGGAGGAGAAAGCAATTTGTTTTTTTCAAAAGCCTAAAAGGGCTTCTTGGGAGTGCAGTAATGAAAAAAGGATTAAGAAACACTGTGATAGTAGACCTTTCACAGTTTTCTTTGGCTTTAAAAATGTATATTTGTAAGCCGGGCGTGGTGGCGCACGCTTGTAATCCCAGCATTCGGGAGGCTGACACTGGAGGATCTGGGTTCGCGGCCAACCTCAGCTACCTAGTGAGGCACTCCACAACTTAGTGAGACTCGGTTTCAAAATAAAGAATAAAAAATAGGGCTAGGGGTATAGCTCGGAGGTAGAATGTCTCTGAGTTCAACCCCCAGTACCGCAAAAAAAAAAAAAAAAAGTATATTTGTATATAAAATAATAAATATGAGTTTCAAAAGCCTAAAAACTAGTAGTTTTAAGCCAAGTGTACTGGCACATGCCTGAAATTCCAGTATTTGGGAGGCTGAGACAGGAAGATCGCAGGTTCAAGACCAGCCTCAGCCATTTAGTGTAACTCTCAGCAACCTAGTGAGACCCTTTTTCAAAACAATAAAAAGATCTGAGCTTGGTGGTGCACACTTGTAATCCCAGTACACTTGGGAGGCTGAGACAGGAAGATCATAGGTTTGTGGCCAGCCTAAGCAATTTAGTGAAGCCCTCCACAACTTAGTGAGACCTTGTTTCAAAATAAGTAAAATAGGGCTGGGGATGTAGCTCAGAGGTAGGATGCTTCTGACTTCAATCTCCAGTACGGGAAAAAAAAAAAAAAAAGAAAGAAAGAAAAGAAAAAAAAATAATAATATAAAATAAAATGGGCTGGGGGTATAACTTGGAGGTAGAACACTCCTGAGTTCAGTTACCAGTACCACACAAAAAAAACTCTGGTTAATTTTTAAGTGTGATTTCCTAGGTTGAATTGTTGCTTTTATGAAATAATTGAATTTCTCTTTCAGAGTTAATTTATCATTAGGTATCATGACACAATATGATTGGCCTAAAATTTATCCAAGTTCGTAAGTGTCAAATTATTTTTATAAAACAATGAAATGAGCCGAGTGTGGTGGTGCATGCTTGTAATCCCAGCATTCGGGAGGCTGACACCCGAGGATCCGGGTTTGCGGCCAGCCTCAGCTACCTAGTGAGGCACTCCGCAACTTAGTGAGACCCGGTTTCAAAATAAAGAATAAAAAATAGGGCTGGGGGTATAGCTCGGAGGTAGAACGCCCCTGAGTTCAATCCCCAGTACTGGAAAAAAATAAATAAATAAAACAATGAAATGAAATTGACCTTTCAAATTTCAGTTGAATCAGTGATTTCATTTCTTAAAAAATAGATGTCAAAGGTCATTGAAGCAACATTTTAGGGTGTTTTAACAGGGTATATGATAAAAAAATCAGTGATTTGGGTTACAAATAGAAGCTAAATTAAACTACCATATTAAAGATATGGAATATCATTTATACACTTAAAATGTAACTAAATTTAGTAAAACATTGAGGACCAGAATGAATTTTCAGTGTTTATTTTAGATCCATGATAATTAGGCTGGTACTTATACAGATTTTGACCATAAATCAAGTAATAGATCTAAAACAATAGAATTTAATATGGAGACATACTAAAAATATGATGCAACATAATCATTATTTACTCCACTAAGTGTGGAACACCCATTATATGTGAGGCATCATGATATTTATAGTTTAAAGTGTGAACCAGATGTATGTGCCTTTGAGAAATTCATACTACCAGAGACATAAAAGACTTTTCTTAAACTTCTGACATTCACATTTCATAATGACATTGCTGAGCTGTCTCTTGATCTGATTATCATTTTTACATTGAGGGTTGAACCTGTGACACTCTTTGTCATATCTGCCCTGCAGTTTTTACTTATTTTTAATATAAATTTAGATCTTTAATTAGGAAGTATGGTTCTACTTTTGCTAACTTTCCAGCAGGTTACTATATCCTCTTTTATACTATAGCTAGCTGTGCTGTAATTTTGTGTCACAATGTTTAAAAATATCCATCCACTTCTCAGTTATTTCAGCTAAATTCATATTGCAGTTATTGCCTTGTTATTTCCCTTTCACCTGTTGTTGGCCTTAGAGTCACTCTTAATTCAAAATAGAATCTTAAAGTACTCCATCACTTTTGAACATGGCCTGGCTTGACATTTGTGGGAAGCATTACTGAATTTGTTCATGAAACTGACCAGTAACTCCATGATTTCAAATGCTATCTACATGGGATACTAGATTGATTATTGATGTATTGTTTCAGTTTATTCTGAGCCATAATAGCAGGATTGGTGTCAAACTCAATATTAGACTCCCAAAATATAGTACTTTTTCTAGGTTTCTAGATTTTTTTTCTCAAAATTTCTGAACATCATTAACATACTTAGGGAGATTTCATTAACTTCATTTAGAAATTTAGTAAACTGCCTTCCTTAGATTTTGTGCTGTCATAATGAAGGGAAAATTAATTTTCTTAGATCCATGTAACCTGAAATATTGGACAAAGCTGAAGAGTTTCTACAGATACTTTTTCCTTAATAAGAGAGAAGGATACAGGAAAATACTCTTTCCTATTTGCCCATTCACTATAATAAAATTCCATGTTACAGGCTATTATTTATGCTTCTTCTTTTGCTGAATTTTTTTTTTATTGTTGACTTGAGTGTGTTTATTTTTCCAAATCTCTAGATACTACCCTTCTTGAAGACTTGTATGAATTTTATTTCTCTGACTTTATAAACTAATTTCTGCCTTCTCTAAACTTCTCTTGTCTTAATAGTCTTGTCTGACTTTGATCACATTTGCTATGCTGTTCTGATTTTATTTGTGTACATCTCTTTCTTTGCCTACATTGTATGATTTTCAAAGTTTTTTAAAAATTCAAACATTTAAATTATTTTTTAGACTCAATTTGAACTTGTTAGGTTGGCTTATTTTTAGAACCCTCTTTTTAAGGGTCTTAATCCTATCAAAGAGTGAGAAGCCCTTATGGCCTAATCACCTCTTAAAGAACTCGCCTCTTAATAGTGTCACATTGGCATCACCTCAGTTTTGAAGGGGACAGTCTGTGTTAAGGCCTTAAAATCCTTCCATGCGTATTGTATTCTAGTCTGAATGAAGATTACCATTTCAAGAATAGTATATATTGTTGGAATATATGTGTAATTGCCATGTTTCATTTATTTTTGTTTAACTGATAGACGAGTTACTGATGAAATTCTTGGTGTTGGTAATTTGAATCTCTTCTTACCAAATATACAAAGGCTATAGGTGAAGAACTTTCATTTTTTAAATTGGCTGAAGTTTTAAAACATAGTATTTCTTATAATTTTTATTAAAGTATATAGTCTACAGCTAACTCCAACTCCTGATGTAAATTCTAAAATGTTTTCTTATACATATGTATTATAGCAAAGGACTTTAAGATTATTTTCATTTTTTGGATAAAAAGAAAGCTCTATACATTATAAAATCTCTATGGTTTCCTTTTGGACACGTAGACTATGTAATTACACTATATCTGATTTTGCATTTGTTCCCAAAGGATCCCTAGACTTGTTGGTGGTGTTACAGTTAGTAGTATGTTGATGTATGTTCTTCTGAGAAATATTTCGTATCAGAATAATAAATAGGAATATTTGTAAGTCTTTTGTTGTTGTATTGGAGATTGGGCCCTGGAGATTCTACTTCTGAGCTACATCCCCAGCCCTGTTTTTTATTCTTTCTTTTGATACAGGGTTTCACTAAGTTATGGAGGGCCTCACTAAGTAGCTTAGGCTGACCACAAACCTGCGATCCTCCTGTCTCTCAAGTACTAGGATTACAAGCATGCACCACCATATCTGACTTTTAAATCTATTGTAAGAAAACCAAATGTGGATTTTTTTTTTTTTTAACTGACGATTGAACCCAGGAGCATTCTACCTCTGAGCTACATCCCAGCCCTATTTTTTATTCTTTATTTTAAAACAGAGACTAAATAAGTTGCAGAGGGCCTCACTAAGTAGTGGAGGCTGGCCACGAACCTGTGATTGTCCTTTCTCAGCCTCCCAAGTACTGGTATTACAAGCATGCATCACCATGCCTGGCTAATATGGATCTTTTAAAGTGACTCATTTTGCAAAATAAGACAATAAAAAGCAAAAAGTCTCTCAGGGGGAGAGGAAAGCTTTTGCAAACAAACACAAATGGGGTTTTTTGCTCATGTGTTTCTTTTATCATGTTACAGCAGTAAAGCTAGGTCCTGAATCATTCAAGTTCGATGGTGCAGTGGAGGCTGTGGCTGTCCGGCAGGCTGAAAAGTATTACATTCTCCGTCCAGAAGTCATTGAAACCTACTGGTACCTGTGGCGATTCACTCATGATCCAAGATACAGGGAGTGGGGCTGGGAAGCAGCACTGGTAAATAATCCAATATTTCATTTTATTTATAAGAATATCAAATCAAGCTCTCCTATAGTGTACCCTTATCCATGCTTCTTCATTTTGGATAATAATTTTCATTTCTGTAATGAAGAAACTGTTAGTCAATCTTAAGTTTCCTGAGTGGTAGAAACAAATCTTAGAATCTTGTTTTGTTCTCTAGTAGTATTTTCCTGCTAGTTTCACTCATTATTTTTATTGAATAAATATAAGGCATTATTTAAGAGGCAATTTTTCAGTATAGTTATTAAATAAGTAATTTAGCTTTTTATACTGCTCTGTTTTAATGCTTAACTACAGAAGAAAAAAATATCATAAAATTACTTGGGTGCACAACTTGGGTAGATAACCCAAGTTAACTACTTCTGTTAACTTTACCTTGTGCTCTGAATCCATAATGGATCACCATAAGAAGGATCAATAAAGCCGCGCATGGTGGTGCACACCTGTAATCCCAGTACTTGGGAGGCTGAGATAGGGAGGATCACAGTTTCAAGACCAGCCTCAGCAACTTAGTGAGACCCTGTTTAAAAACTAAAAATAAAATCAGGCTGAGGGTGTTGCTCGGAGGTAGAACACTCTGTGTTCAATCCCCAGTACCCTGCCCCCTAACACACAAAAGAAGAATCAATAAATTGTTAAAATTTTTATAAATTGAAAGACAAATGTATATATGTATTTGGAATGAGGAAATTTTAATTATAGTAAGGAAAGTAAGCAGGCAGTTTACTCTTAAAATACTGAATGAATTTCAGGAAACTCCAGGACTATCAGTACCTGGGGAGGAAAAAATGTTAGTCTTTTATAAAAATATAGCTTGTTCCTGGGTGAGAGATGTTTTATTCTCTGAGATTTACTAGTTATGATAAATAGTACTAAGTATGATGAATATTTATATCCAAATAATTTAACTTTAGCTTGCAGTCCAGATAAAATGACTAGCCATTCCAGTTGAGATAAGCAATGCTAGTAAATTGCTCAGGCAAGTATGTGCAAGTTATTTAGAGCTGGATAGTCACTGGTTTATGCAAAGAAAATGTTTCACAGTGGCAAAGTTGGAACCATTATGTGGATGACATTACATGCCAAATTAAATGCACTTGGTTGATCAGGAATAAAATATGCATGTGTGTACACACACACACACACACACACACACACACACCCTCTTGGTAACTTATTTTTTTGGTAGTGTTGGAGATTGAACCCAGGGGCATTCTACCTCTGGGCTAAGTGAAATGGTCTCACTCAGTTGTTCAGGGCCTTGCTAATTGCCTCGCTAAATTGGCCTCAAACCTATGATCCTCCTGTCTGGGCTTCCCAAGTACTAGGGTTACAGGCCTGTGCCACCATATCCTAGCTTTTCAGTAACTTTAGACAGTTACTGCTTATGTGTTTTCATATGGAAAGTAGTGACAGAAAGCCTTTTGCTTATCTAAAAAGCCCTTCAAGTCTTCCTTTTTCCTTACCATGCACTACCCATGAAAGCTCCCTGACTTTGAGAATCTATTATAGAGCTACTAAAAGGTTTTCAAAGGGGAAGGAACTACTGAAGGCTTTTTTCAGCGGAGAGTAACAAAACAAAAGGATCTGATTTTAATAAATTGGTGAGTTTTGGAGACCACTGCAGTAATCTAGGAATTATGCACTATCTTAAACTAAAGTAAGGACATTTATATGTCTTTTGTCATTCAGACCTAGGTAGATTTCATGGGCACTAACAATAGGAGAGTCTTAGAAAGCAAGGTGGTCACACAGAACAGGAATAGATGCAGCATTTATTGTCGCTGCTTTTTCCTGGCCTCCTGAGTCCAGGATTGGAAACACAGCTGCTACTAAAAACTACAGGAGGGCTCTGCCACAGTTGAGAAGACAGCCAGACTGTTGCCACAGTGGTTTGGGAATAGGATATGTTTAGACACACACACACACACACACACACACACACACACATACACACACACACACACAGTGTTGGCTTTCTAGCACTTATATAAATCAAGCAACATTTTAGGTAAAGTCCTGTAATGAGTCTGTTGGACTTGAATGTCCCTTAACCCATGTTTTAATGGTTCTTTCTTAGAGGGATGAGGGAGATATATCTGAATCATGCGGGATGGGGGAGTGGGATGCAAGGCAGTAAAAGTGCACATCTTGTCTTTGAAAAACACTACAGGATAATTTACCCATTCCCTAAGTTCCTTTTTCCCTCTGTGCTTTCTTAAAGCATGGCCCTACTTTTTTCTGTTAGAAGAGGTTTGGCAAGCTCAAATGATAGCCCACATCTTTCCAAATTGGAATTATAGAAGTTACCATTTTGCTTTGATAGACTGTATGGACACATGCAAACTCAAAGTATAACCTATCGAGAATAGGAAATGAAATAATTGTGCTCTCAATTCAAGTTTGGAAAGCATGCCAGGGTGAGAAGATGGAGAATGGAAACAAAGAGAAGGCCTCTCATCTGCATCACCATTGGACTCTCCTGTTGGGTGTAAAAAAAAGGAATGAGAAGGCAGGGTGAGACACGATGGCACTGTGTCTGTCTTCTGTAGTCTTAGCTGTCCCAGTTTCATCTTCAGTCTTCCAAACTGAAGTATATTAAGCATAGAAAATGGCTGAGGAATTAGTCATGCCTCCCTGCTGTTTCTCTGTATTCCTAAACTGTTCTGATAGTTCATACAGTGGTGAAAACATGATCAATGTAGGGAATGGTACTTGAAAACTCTTACATTCAAAATGTGTTTAAAATATTTAGATAGATAAAAGCACCAAATCTTTTGATAAAAAGTTTTAAAACCAGCTATCATCAAAATGGAGCTTTAAAGGACAATTTGATGAAGCAGTTTTCAGAGTTAATTTTGTATTAGAAAAGAAGACCAGACGAGAAAGAAGAATTACAAGACTAAGAACAAGCCATGGCATCAAAGAGTAACAACACCTTCAGTAGACCATATCTCAAGATTAGGTAAAGTGGAGAAAGAAGAGAACCACAAGTGTTTTCAGCTCCTCCTGAATGGTTTAGTTCTGGAGTGTGGTATACCTGCATAAGTACAATATTTAGTTACTTTGAATTAAAAATAGAATTGTGAATAGATTCCATTTTATTCAATATATTTTATTTAGACATGTTCAAATATGTAAAAGGAGATATAAATTAAGAATTTTAGCCTCCAATCAAGCAATAGAGCATAGTAGTTAATACTGTAGAGCAAATTATCTGCTTAGTTTTTTCATCTGAACAATAGAGCTATGAACTTCATAGGGTTGTTGTGAAATGTTAGTGCCTGTAAAGCTCTTAGAATACCCTTCAGCACATAGTAAATACTTCATAATTGTAAGCTCTTAAATTGTAATTATTATTGTTGTAGGTATGTAGATGGGCTCTTTCTGCTAGTTGGTACCACCTATAAAGCCTAACTTGTAGGATTATGATAATACAATATCTGGCATAGAATATGTTTGCAGCAAATACATATCTTATTACTAGTACTATAGAGAGCTCCTAAGTAATACTTTTTCTAGCATGCTGTGGTTTATTGTTTGTCCTCAGAAATGATAAAATTGAAATTCCAGTTTTTATTCAAGCTGACTTTTATCTTGAATTTGTCAGAATTAATGAAGCTTTATTGTATTACACAGGTCCCTAATTCAGAAATTTGACACTTAAGTTAGGAAAGTATAAGATACAGAAAGATTAAAGAGTTTTAAAGAGGGAGAGCTTCTAATATAGTTAATTTTTCCAGTGTGAAAATATTTCCATTTAATAATACATTATTCTTAAGTTTAATATATTATTAAAGAATGATTGACATTATTTTTAGTCAAATTTTCATATAGCTTTCTGAGAACTTTTGATTGTGATTATTAGCTTGTTCGTCAAAACTTGGAATTCCATGGAATTGATTCTCTTGTCTGATCTCTTTTGTAGGCTATTGAAAAGTATTGCCGGGTCAGGGGTGGATTTTCTGGTTTGAAGGATGTATATTCCCCTGTTCCCGCACATGATGATGTACAGCAGAGCTTCTTTCTTGCTGAAACATTAAAGTAAGTAAATACCTTTAAATTTGTTAAAAATTAAATTTACTTTAACCAATACCTAAAAACTTTAAAACATACAGTGCCTTACATGTGCATGTGTTGTGTAATGCTTAAATCAGGTTAAACATATTTGTTTAAACATTTATCAGTTCTTTTTTTTTTTTTTGCGGTACTGGAGATTGAACTCAGGGGCATTCTACCTCCGAGCTATATCCCCAGCCCTATTTTTTATTCTTCATTTTGAAACAGGGTCTCACTAAGTTGCGGAGTGTCTCACTAGGTAGCTGAGGCTGGCCGCGAACCTGGATCCTCCGGTCTCAGCCTCCCAAATGCTAGGATTACAAGCGTGCGGCCACCATGCCCAGCTCATTTATCAGTTCTTTATGATGACAACTTGAAAAATCCATTCTTCTGTCTTTATAATCACCCTACTATAACAGAACTTCCTCTCCTAGCTAATCATAGCTTAATACCCATTCATCAACCTCTCCCCATCCCTGCCTCCCTCCTTTCTCCAACTTCTGGTAACCACCATTCTGTTCTCAGTTTCTATATGATCGACTCTTTAGTGTCCACATATGAGTGAGATAGATCATGCAGTACTTACCTTTCTGTGCTGCCTTATTTCACTTATGTAATGATCTTCTTGTCCATCCTATTGTTGCAAATGACAAGATTTCATTGTTTCTTATGAATGAATAGTGTTTTATTGTGTATATGAACCACATTTCTTTTATTCATTAAAATTTTTATCATAGGCTGGTTTTGCTGTATGATGCATTATGACTATGAGATATATTTGCGATATGTTATACTAAATTTTGTTACAAATGTCTTTTACTCTAATTGGGTCTGAAATCTTCAGCTGCATCTCAGGAAGAATTACTTAGACCAGAGGTAGATATTTTATCAAATAAATACTTAGTACCTTTAAATAATTTTTATTAGCTCTTTTGTGTGGATTAGAATCACTTAGAAGGCTTCCTAAAACATAGATACTTGCTTTCTGTTTTATTGTGTCTCATTTTCCCCCTCTTATCCACATCAACGATTGACTCTCATCTAGACTACTGAGATGGTTTGGAACATCTGCTATGGTTCGTTTCCTACTTGTAGACATTCCTTGTTGTGATTTGTCTTGTGTGATTATGCTTGAGACTATATAAGATGGTCCTGAGAGCACTGGACTCTAAGACAATGTGACAGGAGCTTTTTTGGGCACTACTGGGAATCAAACCCAGAAGCTCGTGCATGCTGGGCAAGTGCTCTACCACTGAACTACATCCCTTGGTTCTTCACCACGTTACTTACTCTCTTTCTCTTCACACACACATATACACATAGTTCTCCTCATTTAAAAAAAAAAAAAAATTAAACCAGGCATGGTAGCATACACGTAAAATTTTAGTACTTGAAAGGCCAAAACAAGAGGATCACAGGGTCAAAGACGGCCTCAACACGTAACAAGACTCTCAGCAATCTAGAGAGACCCTGTTTCAAAAACAAAAATTAAAAAGTACTGGGGATGTACCTTGGAGGTAGAATGTCCCTGGGTTCAGTCATCAGTAATACACGCGCATGTGCACACACACACACAAACACACACAAATTTTTTCAATATTTTCTGGACAGTTTGCGAGTTAGTCACCAGCATATGTTTCAGCAATAACCTTTAAAAAGAAAGGCATTATCCTACTAGTCAATACAATACTATTAGGGCTGGGTGTGGTGGCGCACGCTTGTGATCCCAGTACTTGGGAGGCTGAGACTGTAGGATCCAGGTTTGCGGCCAGCCTCAGCCTACTTAGTGAGGCCCCTGCAACTTAGTGAGACCCTGTTTCAAAATAAAGAATAAAAAATAGGGCATGGGGTTTAGCTTGGAGGCAGAATTGTCCTGGGTTCAATCCCTAGGACGACAAAAAAAGAGAAATACAATACTATTGTGCAATACATAGTCCATTTTCAAATTTCTTTAATTGTTCAAATAATTACCTTTTCTTTCTCTTTTTCTTTTTTTCACCCCAATCTAGGACCATTTGTTTCATTTGGTTGTCATATCTTTTCAGTCACCTTTAATCTAGCACATACTCTTTCAGATGAACGTTTGTCTTTTATGAAATTGATATTTTTAAAGTATTTAGGCTAGTTGCTTGGAAGACTATTCCTATAAGATTTTTCATATTTTCTTAAGTTAAACTTTACTTATTTATTGTACTACTAGGGATTGAACCCAGGGGCATTCTACCTCTGAGCCATACCCCCAGCCCTATTTTATTATTTCATTTTTGAAACAGGGTCTAAGTTGTAGAGAACCTCACTAAGTAGCTGAGGCTGGCCATGAACCTGTGTTTCTCCAGTCTCAGCCTCCCAAGTACTGAGATTACAAGCGTGTGCCACCATACCTAGCTTGGTTTAACATTTTAGACATGAATATTATATAGATGATGTGTGCTTATCATTACATCCTATAAAGAGGCACATAACAATACTTTAGATAGGGCTGGGGGTATAGCTCAGAGGTAGAATGCCCCTGAATTCAATCCCCAGAACCACAAAAAAAAAAAAAGCAAGGAATGGAGTAATGAAGTTTACACAGGAGTGGTGAAACTCAACTCCTTCTCTGCCTAATCTCTGTCGTGAATGAAATTGAAGATTTCTTGTCTGAAGAGGTTCTGTGGAGGGTATGAAAGTAGGGATAACAAATACAGCTAAAAATAGATACAAGATTGGAGGATTTTCTTCTGAGAAAATTGATTAGCTCTCACACACACACACACACACACACACACACACACACACACTAAATACTGACACAAGAGTATCTTTCAACACCCACCCCCTGTGACAAAGCTACCAGTAAATCCCAACCTACCTAGTTTCCAATCAGCTTTTTAGTTCCTTATAAATATTAATAAACAAACAATCTTAGTTTAGAAATGTTTATAAAACTACAAATGCATAAGATTTGTGTATGTTTATGAATGTAAGTTATATATTATGTATAACTGTGTAAGTTAGAGATATGTAGATAGTTTTAAGTTCATTTAAAAAATAAAATACAAATATAACAAGGTAATTCAAGAAAATACTCCAGAAATGAAGGATATGAACGAAATCCCCAAGATCCCAGTGTTAGGGGTTGGGGTGACAAGTTTATTCTTCAACTCAGGAACTCAGGATCAACAAGATCTTTGGCTTCCATGGCATAAAAAATTGAATTCAGCACAAGTGGGTCAGAGACAGGCAGAGGTTTATTTAGGAAATTAGGGAGATACATGTTCAAGGGAGAACAAGAGCCACCTCGAGAGAGAGAGATTAGGTACTTTGAGGGTCTCACAGTTTTTCTTTTATAGGAGACCCACATGTGAGGGTGGGTAGGGGTGCACAGCAGGGATGGAGGTCTGGTTTTCTACGGAATCCTCAGGTTCCTGATATCCCATTGGTGGGTGACTGGGTAGGACCTGAGCTTGACCAAGTTTCAGGCATTCCTTATGGATCCTTTGCTTTCTAAACATCTCAGAAACTTTGGTGAGAGAGCTAGGCCTTTTGAAGATTAAAGGTGAAGGCCTTTTGGGAGTATTTGCCTAAGGAAAAACAGATCCTGTAGGGTGAAGATAAGGTTCATTATGGAGTTTTTAGATTTAAAGCTAGTTCCCCCTTTCTACCTATTACTTTTATTTCTCTTATTCTTACCTCACCAGCATAGTGTGTGAAAACATTCAGACCTAGACATAGCACCATGGAATTTCAGAGTCTGGGGGAAAGGAAAAAGCTAATAGTTTTCAGTGAGAGGGAGAACAAAAATTTTGTAAAAATGATCTGGATTTAGAGTGATTTTAGACCTCTCAAGTACAAGCATGCAGCAGTGGAGCAATTCATTCAAAATTAGAATAGGAGATTAATCTCAAACTAGAATTTTACATTTTTAGCTATGTAGGGTCTCAAAAATCAACTTCCATGTATTCTTTCCCGGTAAGTTTTGGAGGATAAGTTTCATCAAAACTAGACATAAACCAAAAAGGAAGGGAATAATAGGAGAATGTGGGAAAGGAAGATTCAGAGGGTAAACCATTCAGAGTGAATAGGACAGGCCCTGGGAGAGATGTCTTCAAAATTAAATTTATAGAGTGTTTATACCTAAAGATTCAGAGAGCAGAGGTAGGTAATTGGTGAAATTTTTAGGTGTACTATTAGTAATAAATGCAAATGAGCCTGCTTTCTTAGGTAAGGGGGGAAATTATTCAAGAAAGAAAAAGCTGTGAATTAACATAGGAAATGACTTAAAGACACTTGTGGAGTCTTGATTGTTTTGTAAAAATAGGTGAAAAATACCACTCTGCCAAATTTCTCCAATTGCCAGAAAGAGAAATAGGTGCTTTGGTAATGTCTTTGGTTCCTCCAAGAATTGTCAGTTCATTATTTTAAATGAGATTACAGTTGTTAGCCCCTTACACTAAAAGTATCAAGGAACTAAGTCTCCTGGGAGCAGTTCTTAGCAGCAGCCTTTGAATTGTCTAATGAGTATCTCCCATTTGGATTCTCAGTAGTTTTATCCCTTTGTATCATTGCTAGTGTATATCAATTCCTCTTAACAAAAACACTGGAAGAGTGTCTTATTTTGTATCTGTACCTCGGTGTCTATACCTATTCATCTAGATCTTGCATTGAATTAGGCTTTCATTGAATCTCAGCTTAGTTGCATATTTATTTGAAGATGTGATAGAAAAACGTATTCATGTCAAGGATACAATTCAACCACCTTTTTGAGTTCATAAATACCAGGCTTTAAATGGCCAAGAGAAATAAGAGGTTGGTTGGAATTAGTCTTTTTCTTTTCTTTTATTTTTTTGGTAGTACTGGAAATTGAACCCAGGGGTATTCTACCTCTGAACTATGCCCCCAGCCTTATTTTATTTTTTTTTTATTTTGAAACAGGGTCTAAGTTGCAGAGGGTCTTGCTAAAGTGCTGAGGTTGGTCACAAACCTGTGATCCTCCTGTCTCAGCCTTTCAAGAACTGAGATTACAAGCATGCACCACCATGCCTGGCTTGGAAACAGTCTTCTTATTAAATGTATCACTAAAGAAAAGTATCATAAGACCAAGTTTATCACCACAGTATGTCTATTTTCTCTGATACCAAAGTCTGGGACAGAAATTATGTCAATGTATCTGTACATCTTACTTGTATGCTTTTTTTCCTACTTATGTCTTAAAATCCAAACTTTGAATATAATGGCAAAATTCTGGAAAGCATAAGAGTATGTCAAGGGTTTTAAGTGTAGTCATATGCCACTTCAATGACAGGAATATATTCTGAGAAATGTGTTGTTGTACAACCAACATAGAATGTGCTTTAGCAGACCCTAGGCTGTATGTCATAGCTAATCGCTCCCAGACTACAACCTCTATAGCTTGCTACTGTACTGAATACTCTAGGCAAGTGTAACAAACAGTAGTATTTGTATATCTAAAACAGAAAAGATACAATAAAAATATGGTATAAAAGATAGAAAATGGTAGACTGTGTAGGGGCACTTAGCATGAAAATAGTTATAGGAAAAGAAGTTGCTCTGAATGAATTAGTGAGTGAGTGGTGAGTGAATGTGAAGGTCTAAGACTTTACTGTACACTACTATAAACTTTATAACTGTACACTTAGTCTATAATAAATTTATTTAAAGTAGATTTCTTCAATGATAAATTAGACTGAGCTTACTGTAACTTTTCTCACTTTATAAACTTTTAAAAAAACTTTCTGAGCAGAGTGTTGTGGCACACGCTTGTAATACCAGTACCTGCGAGGCTGAGACCGGAGGACCCATGTTCGCAGCCAGCCTCAGCTGCTTAGTGAGGTTCTCCACAACTTAGTGAGACCCTGTTTCAAAATAAAGAATAAAAAATAAGACTGAGGGTGTAGCTTGGAGGTAGAATGCCCTTGGGTTCCATCCCCAATACCGAAAATAAATAAATAATAAATGAAAACTTTTTGATTCTTTTGAAATACTTAGCTTAAAGCATGAACACTTTTGTACAACTGTACAAAAATAGTTTTTTTCTATATCCTTATGCTATAAGCTTTTTTCTTTCTTTCTTTCTTTTTTTTTTTTTTTTTTTTTTTTTTTGGCGGTACTGGGGATTGAACCCAGGGGCATTTTACCTCTCAGCCAAACTCCCAGTCCTATTTTTTATTCTTTTTATTTTGAAACAGGGTCTCACTGAGTTCCGGAGAGCCTCACTAAGTAGCTGAGGCTGGCCGAGAACTCAGATCCTCTGGTTTCAGCCTCCCAAGTACTGGGACTACAAGCGTGTGCCACCACACCTGGCTTTATAAGCTTTTTTCTATTTAAAAAATTATCTTTTTTCTTGTTAAACTTTTGTAAAAAAAAAAAAAAGGAGGACAATAAGAAACAGACACATAATAGTCTAGGCCTACCCCAGGGTCAGGGTCTTCCACCTCCACATCTTGTCCCATTGGAAAGTCTTCAGAGGCATGGAACACGCATGGAGCTGTCATCTCCTTTGAGAGAAATACTGTCTTCTAGAATACTTCCTAAAGACCTGCCTACGGCTGTTTTACACTAACTTTTTAAAAACTTAAGTGGAAGAAGTATAAGGATAAAAAGTATAGTAAATACATAAACCAGTAACATAGTCAATTCTGTTATCAAGTCTTATATACTGTACATGAGTGTATATGTATACTTCTATACAGCTGGTAGCATAGTGGGCTTGTTTATAGCAGCATCACCACCAGTATGTGAATAGTACGTTGTACTGTAATGTTATGGGACCAAGGTCATATATGTGATCCATTGTGACCAAAACATCATTATGTCAGAGTGAAGTTCTGATCAGAACTGTAGAAAATAATTTGTATATAGATATTTACTGCTGTTATAAAAGTCATTACATGTTCAATAATACTAAAATGGTTAAATAAATTATGTCACATCACAACAGATACTATGGAGTCAATAGCAGTTGCATTTTTATTTACTCTTCATAATATAATACTAAGAAGGCTATTAACTATAAATGTGCATATGTCTGTGGAAAACACAGATATGTATCTTTCAACAATATAAAAATATCAACTATGGTTTAGTGCGCGTGCGCGCATGTGTGCGTGTGTGTTTGTTTTAGGGTACTAAGGATTGAACCCAGGGATATTCTACCTCTGAGCTACACCCCCAGCCCTTTTTTTGTTTGTTTTTGAAACAGGGTCTTGCTAGGTTGCTGAGAGTCTTGCTACACTGCTGAGGCTGTCCTCAAAACTGTAATCCTTCTGTCTCAGCCTCCCAGATACTGGGATTACAGGCATGTGCCACCACATCAGCCTCTCTTATCACTCTTATTTAGTAGTTTTTAATTGATAATTGTATAATTTCCAATTATATTTAAGGCATTTCCTAGTTATGTGTAATTTAAAATTGTTACCTTATTCCCTATCATTTTTTCCCACCCTTCTCCATAGAATCTGTCTTCTAACCTAATATAATTACCTTAAAGATTCTCCAACTAGAAGATAATTTTCTAGAGTTTTGTGTATTTTGGATATTGTATTATCATCTACAGTGGGGCTATACATACAATATATGTATCAAATAAAGGATTGAATCATTCTATTTGAAGGATATAGCTAAAAAAAGAAAAAAAAAAAAACAAAAAAACCCCCAGTTTTGTAAGATCTTGCAAAGGCAGGAATGGGAAGGAGAAGCAAATAATAGACCTTCCTGAAGGAGGCTTTGGGTTTGATTTCAGAATTCAGTTAGTGCTAAGAGGTGGCTAATGATGGGTTATGGATTGATAAAGCAAGAAGAAAGGACCCAAAACAAGGTGTGAAAACTGGAAGAGTATTCTCAGTAGAGTCAAATGTTCAGATGCCCACATAAAAAGAAAAACAGAAACGGTCCAGACTAACTGTTGTTAGAAGTTATACTGAGTTAGCAAACCTAGAGAAGTGGTTCTTAAGCTTGATTGCACATCAGAATCACCTGGAAGGACATTTTAAACATTGCTGGGCTCCACTACCAGAGCTGCTTATTATATTGGCCTAGAGTAGGGTCTGAGAATTTGCATTTCTTACACCTGCCAAGGTGCTGCTGTTGCTGCTGTCTGGGGGAATCACATTTGAGAACCCATAGCACAAATGTGCACACTCTGAGGAACATTTAGGGAAGCAATTAGGGGTGGAGAGAGCTAGCACACCATAAAGTCAGATGGACAAATCACTACTTCAGTGCTGTGTTCTTGTAGTCTGGTCTCTTCAAAGAGGTATTTTGGAGGGCCAGAATCGAGGTTTTCACACTTTTTAATCCCTCTTAAAACCTGGCACAGTGTGATTCAAATACTAGGCACCGTGGTATACACACACACACACACACACACACACACACACACACGAATTTTACTTTTACCATTTGATTACAAGCATTTTTTTCAGTTTCAAAACTGCTTGGAAGTATCCTTGCCAGTTTTTTTGGTTACAGTAGAGGGAGCTACAACCCAAATTATACTATGTAGCAGTAACATATAATTAGGTTATTTTGCTTTTTAATTTTTTTGTCCATTAGTCTTTTTTTTTTTTTTTTTTTTTTTTTGTGGTACTGGGGATTGAACTCAAGAGCATTCTACCTCTGAGCTATACCCCCAATCCTATTTCTTTATTTTGAAACAGGGTCTCACTAAGTTGAGGAATGCCTCACTAGGTAGCTGAGGCTAGCCACAAACCCGGATCCACCACTCCTGGTTCCATTTGCCTTTTTTTTTTTTTTTTTTTTTAAGCCTTTAAAATCAGCTTTATTGAAATATTTTAAGTGTACTGTTCATTTTGTTTTGGCAAATGCATAAGCCTGGGTAACTGCCATCCCAGTTAGTAAAGTCATGTGCCAGCTAATGATGTTTTATCACGGATGGACCTTATATTCAACAGTGGTCCCATCAGATTATACCACCTAGTGACATTGTGGACATCCTAGTTTATATCAGCACACAACCAGGGAATAGTCTAGCAGTGCATTTCTCAAAACAGTCTCCATCATTATGTGGTGCATGGCTGTAGATGGAACATTTCCATCCTTGTTTTGCAGTCACATCTTCCCCACATCAAAACTCAGATCTGCTTTCTGTCCCTGTAGTTGTTCATGCTAGAGTTTTATGCAGTTCCAATCACGTAATATGTACTTATTTTCTGTCTTTTTTTCCCCCCAGGATATTTTTAGAGTGAGTAATTCGTGTCACATAATAATTCATTCCTTTCTGTTGACAAGTAGTAGTCTATTGTTTGTGTATACACATTTTGTTTATCCTTTCACTTTTTGATATCCCATTAGCTATATGTTTTTGAAAGGAATCATGAAAAAAAAAGATTGTTGACCATTTGGCTACATTTAAATATCTTGCATTTAATTTTTCTTTGTTTAATTTTTAATTTGTTTTAATTTTCTTTGTTTAATTTTTAATTTGTTTTAATTTTCTTTAATTTTTAAAATAAATCCCTTAAAATAAACTAATTTCATCAAATTTTCTGTTATTAAATAGATTGTTGTCAAGTGATTTGCTATTATTAAGTACAATCCTAAATGGTTACCTGGTACATCTTAAAGCAGAAATGTAGGAACTAAAGAACATGTGTAGTTATGAAGAAAGACTGAAATGATACATTAGATATTAATAGGCAAAGTAAAATGGAAAGTCATTTTGTGAAAAAAGTACGGGGGGGGGGGTGGATCTAGCCTGAGATAGTACCTTTTAAAGTATAGTAAGAAAACTACACACTGACCAAAGTGCATGCACTAGGGGAGGTCATGAGAAATCGGATTCTAGAATCAGAACCAAGGACATGACATGGCTCAATCTTGAGGACATTACACTAAATGAAATGAGCCAGTCACAAAAGGACAAATGAATGTGATTGCACTTCCATGAGGAATCTAAACTAGTCAAAGTCATAGAAATGGAAAGGAGAATGGTGGTTAACAACAACTTCAGAAAGTGAAAAGGGAAATTGTTGTCTGAAGGGTATAGGGTTTCAGTTTTACAAGGTGAAGTAGTTCCGGAGGTATGTCTCACAACAGTGTGAATATACTTAACACTACTGAACTAGACACTTAAAAGTGGCTAAAATGATAGTGTTTATGTTTTCTGGTTTTTTTACCATAATAAAAGAAAATTAGGGAAGCAATGGCATGTTAAAAAGATAATCGTAAGATAAAATCAAAATGCCCACACTTTTAACTTCAGTCTGCTCCTCTAGTCCTTTCAATCCAGCTTTCCCCTTTTTCTTCTTCTCTCCTGTTTTGCGCTTTCCTTTCATCATTCCTATAATATTATTATCGGCTGCAAAACCATGTTTACCATAGTAATGTAGGATTTATTTATTTATTAGGATCTGTGCAATAACTTAAAATAAGAGATTATATCCCAGGTAGACAAGTATGGCTACTATGAAACTAGAGCCCCTAAAGAAGAAAAGCATCTTGTTATTTTAAATTACTACTATAATTATAGTGAGATTGAAAAATGGATAATTTAATGTCCGTTTCCACAAAATTCTAGAAAGTCACTGCATGATGACTTTAGGGAAGTGATCATGAAGAGTCAAAGGGTTTCTAAGACAAGTTCTTGCTGGACCAAATCTGATATTGTTTTTGGACTGGGTTAATAATATATATAAGAGTAGGGGATTCTATGAACACAATCATATTCAGCATACTATTTGATAGTCTCTCAAAATGGATAAGTAGGACTTCTGTTTATCCCATAGATGGAACCAGATTATACCCTTCTACTTAAACAGAAAAATAGGTATGAAACAGTGGTTTTCAAAACACTGCACATGAGGCAATGAGAGACAGGGATCCTTGAGAGACGGGAACACATAACATGAGCCCCAAGATTGGCCCAGCTGACTGCCTTGCTAGAGTTCCCAGGACTGGGCACAGGCAGGTGCACTTGAGATGGAGCCCAGCCAACTCCCTAAGGAGATGGAGCTGTGAGTGCTGAAACAGATAGCTAGAGTTCACAGGACAGTATCCAAGAGGAGAGAGCTCAGAAGGAACTCAAGCAAACCCCTTGAGTATTTAGTTGAGTGCCATTCCACACATGTATGTGAGGAACCTGTCTCATGTTCTCAGGTAGAATTATCTGAGAAAAGGGAATTGTTTCTGGCACTCACACGAGAACAATGCCTATTACCAGCAACCCGACTGGGGAAAAAATACTAATTCAAGGGGCGCTGAGTGAAGTGGGCCTGCCTCAGGTGGGGAATAATGTGCCGCTTTGGATGTACATAACAAATAATGAAAGCAAGACCAGAAAGGATCAAATGCTTTTCCAAGTCACCCAGCCACAACCCTGAACAAAACTCAAGATTTATAGTAATACAAAAATATCAGCACCCAAAAAGGGAAAACTCACAATATGTGGCATTTGGCTAAAGGTTTTCATGTATGCAAAGAAGCAGGAACACATGATCAATAGGGAGAAGAAGCAGTAGAAATGTAGAACTGATACAGATGTTGGAATTAGGCGGTATTAAAATAGTTATAACTATGTTTCATATGTTCAGAAAGTTAAACAAACACATGGAAGACATAAAAACCCAAATCAAACTTCTTGAAACAAAGACTACAATGTCTGAGTTGGAAAATACACTAGATGAAATTAATAGTCAGTGAACTTAAAACACAGGGCAGTACAAATGATCTAAAAAGAAAAGTTAAAAAAAATCTTATGAAAATGAAAAAAGCATCAGTGAGCTATGTGACAACTTTAGGTGGCTTAAAATATAAGAAAATGAAGTCTCTGAAGGAGAGGAGGTAGAGGTAGACTGGAAAAATAGTTGAAGAAATAATGGCCAAACTTGATATACTCTATACAACCACAAATCCAAGAAGCTTAAACTCCTAGCAGAAGAAACATGAAGAAAATGTCACTAAGGCACATTATAATCAAATTGTTCCATCAGGTAAAAAAGAGAAGTTAGGTTAAAAGGAACAAATAAAAGAATGATAGCAAAGTAATAACTACGGAATTTTAACATTCTCTCAGTATAGGAAATTGAAAGGCATAAAGTAAATTAACAGAAAATCTTTGTATCGTGGAACAGTCAGCATTTTTGCATCTATAATCTAAAAGATTGACCATGTAACTTAGAGGAAAGAAGACTTATTTTCTTAGAGTTTCAGGCTAGTCCATGTGAGGCTGGGGACCAAGGATCTCAGGGCATGGCAACGGGACGCAGAGGGAGAGCACATGGGCTCACAGAGCCTCACATCACAGAGGCTGGAAGCAAGAGATGGCCAGCAGGAAGAAGAGGAACGTTTATAATCTCCAAAGCCACACCCCCAGGGACCACCTCCTCCAGCCACACCCTACCAGCCTACTGGGATCCACCCAGGTAAATCCATCACAATGGATTTATCCACTTCTGGGATTTCAACCCTCATGACTCAATTACATCAGCTCCAAACATTGAGCTCTTTAGGGGACATTTTTATATCTAATTATAACTGGTAGTTCATGAATTTGGTGAAAATAAAAATATTTGCCACCTAGGATTGACTGAGAAATCTGAAGAATCAATTTATTATAAAATGATAACAAAAAACTATAAAGAGGTTTGTGAGATTATCCAATAAAATGCATAATAAATAACACAAAAAGTGCCAATATGAACTGCCTGTGTGTAAAAGAAAACCTTGACAGCAAATATCCTTGGCAATGGGACTGGAGAAAACAAAGAATTATTTGTACTTTTAACATTGTTCTTGGAAAATTACTATTTAAATCACTTTTACAAGCATATATTCACTAATAAGAGGATAAGGTATGTCGGATGCACAAAGGAATAATGGAAGCAAATGATAAACTTTTCTTCAAGTAACCTAACTACAACCCCGAACAAAGCTTGAGATTTTGTGCAAGTTTTCTTTTATGATGAAATGAAAAGGCTAGGCCACATCCTCTATGAGGTGAGATCTTTTTTTTTTTTTTTTTTGGCAGTACTGGGGATTGAACCCAGGGGCATTCTACCTCCGAGCTTTACCCCCAGCCCTATTTTTTATTCTTTATTTTGAAACAGGGTCTCACTAAGTTGCAGGGGGCCTCACTAAGTAGCTGAGGCTGGCTGTGAACCCGAATCCTCCCAAGTACTGGGATTACAAGGGTGCGCCACCATGCCTGGCTGAGACCATTCTTTAAGAAGAAAAATATTCACACAAGAAAGCAAAGTAGATAAATAAAACAATAAAGAAAAAATTTAAATGCCAGCAGAATTCTCCTTGGAAGCAAAATTAGCATTTCTCATTAACATAGATATCAAATATGCAAATAAGATTTTGGCAAGTCAAATTCAACAACATCTTACATAGATACTTTATAATGAAGTGAGTTTATCCTAGGTTTGGAGAATTGATTTAACATTTGAGAATCAGTGAATAAACTGAAAAATAAAAACTATATGACCATCTCAATTAAGTATAGAAAAGTTCGTTGATAAAACCCAACATCTATTTGATTAAATAAAAAACAAACAAAAAACTTATAAGCAAACTGGGAATAGAAAAAAACTTCCTCAATCTGACAAAGGGCACTTATGAAAAACTCACATCTAACATCATATTGGTCAACTGAATATATTCCTTTCCACAAAGATACCCGGACTAGAAAGGAAGAAGTAAGCCGGGCGTGGTGGTGCACACTTGTTATCCCAGCATTTGGGAGGCTAAGACCGGAAGATCCAGGTTCCTGGCCAGTCTCAGTGTGATACTGGTATATTCGTAGACATATCAGTGGAGTAGAACAGAACAGAGTTCACAGTGGTGGGGCAAGCATGCACGTACAGACTTGGTTTTGACAAAGACGCAAAGGCAATGCAATGAGAAGGGATAGGCTTGCAACACAAGGCGCAGGAACAATTGGATTTCTGGATTTATATACCCAAATCAACTAAAATATGTATTTATTTATTTATTTTTGTGGGGGGGGTACTGGGGATTGAACTCAGGGGCGTTCTACCTCCAGGCTATACCCCAGCCCTATTTTTTATTCTTAATTTTGAAACCGGGTCTCACTAAGTTGCGGAGTGCCTCACTAGGTAGCTGAGGCTGAACTTTTAAAAGAAAACATAAGAGAAAATCCTTATGACCTTAGGCTAAACAAAGATTTCTTAAATATGACACCAAAAAAAATCCATAAAAACAAATTTAGCAGTTGGTCTCAAAATTAAAAGGGCCTATTCTATGAAAGACATTTAGAGAATGAAAAGACACACACACACTGGGATAAAACTCTTTGCAAATCATGTACCTGATGAAGGACTTGAATTTAGAATGCATGAGGAATTCTCGAAACGATAGCATGCAGTCCAGGTAAAAATTGGGTGGAAAATTAAACAGATGTTTCACCAAAGAAGAAATAGACATGAAAAAGATGTTCACTCTGCCTCTGTCTTCACATGGACTTCTTCCCTGTTTGTCTCTGAGGCCAAATTTCTCTTTAGAAGCATCAGTGGTTGGATTTGGTGATGAGATTAAGAAGTACCTGGCATTCTTTAGAACACATTTAACCAAGAGGCAGAAACACTTCCCCAAGGACTTTTGGTCTCCAAACAGACCACACATAGTCTCTTACTATGTCCAACCAAATTTGGTAGTTACGACTTTTCTTCCTCTCACCTGGTGAATATATAACTAAAATAAGGAGGAATGAGCTAGGAAGTCCTGCTACTCTCCATTTTCTCTTTACTTACCAGTCAAAGTTGTTACATACTCACCATTTACCTTAGTGACATGTGGGGTTTTTTTGGCGGTACTAGGGATTGAACTCAGGGGCATTCTACCTTCGAGCTATACCCCCAGCCCTATTTTTTATTTATTTTGAAACCAGGTCTCACTAAGTTGCGGAGTGCCTCACTAGGTAGCTGAGGCTGGCTGCGAACCCGTATCCTCCGGTCTCAGCCTCCCAAATGCTGGGATAACAAGCATGTGCCACCAAGCCCGGCTGACATGTGGTTTTTTTGTTGTTTAATTTTTACTTTCATCCAGAATGTGATAGTAATCAGAAAAGAAATTAATATGCCTGTCTTAAAAATAAATTCTTCATGTAAGGCCCAAGAAGTTACTACTAAGATCAAGATCTAGATTTCCTGGCTCTGTCATGTTTTTGTCTTTGTTTTGGTTTGATTTTTTTAATGTGGTGCTGGGAGTCAAACCCAGGCCTTGCACATTCTTGGCAAGTGCTCTACCACTGAGCTACACCCCCAGTCCCTGACTCTATGATTTACGTTTGCTTTGATGACACCCTAATAGGATTCAGTTTCAAATTTTCCTAACATTATAGGTAAGAATCATTGTGTTTGTTGATTTATTTTTAATTTCCAGCTGACTAATGTGGCTTGCAGGGCTCATGGAGAAGTCCAGATCCTTGTCTTCATAAAACAGTGCCATTACTCTAAGAACAGTTACTAAACCTCCTATAAATCCATATTCCCCAAATTATTTAATAACTTACCATACCAAAAACTGCAGAAACTATAACACTAACATATTAAGAAGAATGGTATAAAAGTTATTTCTGATCCAAATATCAACTTATTTCCCCGCAGTGTTTATTATGAGCTCTGTAAGTTGCCAAAACATATGACTGATATTATGCGTGATTTTTAAAAAATGTCTTTGAGAAGGTATGGAATGGTTTGCTTTATGCCATTTTACAGCACTGTTGTTTTGTATGCTTTAGACAGATAAATGTGGAATTTTCTTTAACAACTATTTTATTTCAACAGGTCTAGTTGTGTATCTTATTGGGTTTTCTTATGCTATATTCTGGGACACATTGTTTTTATGTTTTAGGTCATTTGGAGCACTGAGGTTTATTTTTGTAATGTGTTTCTCATTAAAGCTACTCAAAATATGTTGCTGGTTTTCTCTGCCTTCTGACTGAGTTCAGTTGATTTTACTGAATCATAATTAAAGCTCATTTTTTCTCTCTTTTATTTTCAGATACTTGTACCTGCTGTTCTCTGGTGATGACCTTTTACCTTTAGACCATTGGGTGTTTAACACAGAGGCTCACCCTCTGCCTGTGTTGCATTTAGCCAACACCACACTTTCAGGTAATCCTGCTGTTCGATGAAAGCAGCTACAGAAGGACCATTCTTACCTGTGCTTTGTTTACATGGACCACTTCAAAAACTAGTCTGGAGAGGCGGCTTTTGAAAACCTGGACCTCTAAGTCAACGTGCCAGGGTGGAACTCTTCCCTGCAAGACTTTTCAACTTGTAGATATGTCAACTTTGAAATTATTCCATTTTATACCTGACCAAAACATGTCTGGCACGTATAGGACAGAGAACTAATGTGCTTTGGTTCTGAATGAGATGGTCACATAAGAAATGATGGCCATTACTTCTGTATTGCTAGAGGAAGCCAAGAGCATAGAGCACCTTGCAGGAGTTAAAAGATGGCCTTTGGAACCAGTTCTGTATTTGTTTCCTCCTACAGTGGAACAGCTTTCAAATAAAATATTTACACATTGTTTATCCCTTTTTTCTCCATTTTAATAATGGAATAAACTAAGATAAACAACAAAAGAACTGTGTAACTCATCAGTAGCGAGATGACTCAAAAAAGAAACAGAAGTACCCATCCCTGTCTGAATTTTCAAGTTCCCCATTGGATGACCTGACTGGCAACCATTTCAATCCCAATTTATTTCATTGAAGTTTCTTGGTTAAATTTAATTTTTGCTGAGACATGATCTCACAAAGAATATCCCTTAGGTCTTTGTCTCCATCTGTTATCATTGGAACTGCTGTTTATCATGACACTACTTATGAGCCTGGGTTTGGGATTTTGTGCATGTAGTTCAGTCTAGTGTTGGTAGCATGAAAAAAAAGTGGGAGAAAATGCCTGTTTGTTACCTTGAAATTTGTTCTTCAAGAAATCCTTGGTTTCATTGGTAAGAGAATATTCTTCCAAACCAACAAATCTACTAAGTAAGTTTTATCCACTTTAATATAATAAAGTTAGTAGAGTCACTAAATTTGCAACTTTATTTATATGGCTCAACAAAATTCACTATACTATTTTGCATCTCTGAATTTGCCATGATAAACTAAATTACTTTTATAGTTCATTAAAGCAAAAACAGTGAAACTAGCTTAAGCATTATCTGAAATGGAGACAGAGGTTCCCTTATTATCATATCAAATGAATCAGTTTTTCACAAATACTATGATTTTTTTAGTTTCTCCAAGAATATGGAATCCATAGAATCAGAATGGCTTCAAAATAATATTCAGTGATAAGTGTGTAATTCATTATATTACACTAAAATTGGGATATATCTAAGGGACTTTCTTGTACTATCAGTAGATTTTGCATTGATTTTTTTTTTTTTTTTTGGTACTGGGGATTAATCTCAGGGGAGTTTTGCCTCTGAGCTAATCATTTTTACTTTGAAACAGGGTCTCATTAAATTGTTGGGTGACTCGCTAAATTGCTGAGGCTGGCCTCCAACCTACAATCTTCCTGGCTCAGTCTCTCAAGTACTGGCATTACAAGCATGCGCCACCATGCCCAGCTTGATATTACTACTATTTCTTTATATTGTGGCAGGAAGAACTTAAATTTATTAAGAACTGTAACTATAGTGTAAGATAAATACTAATGCTTATAAATTTCCTGTCGCCTGAATTTCTGGGATAGTGCACTTTTTCCTCATTTCATTTAATACAAACATTTTCCACTGACATTAACAAAAGTTGGAAACAATATAAGTAGTCTAATACTTACTCTGAATTTGAATATTTCATGAAACAGGTTTGTACAAGAAGCCCACGTAGGAATTCTGAAGGTTTATTTCATTATTTAATAGCTTTTATTTTTAACCCCTTATTAGCATGTAGTAGATTTAAATCCAGAAAATATTTAATAAATTAACATTTTCTAAAGGTGAGGTAATCTTACATCACAAATCATTAGGCATGTCTCACAGTCAACATATGATCCATACATGATAGCCACCGCCAAATTGTTCACTATACACAGAATATAAGGATGTTGAGCCAATTATATTGTCTATAAGAGTTAGATTTTAATATCTTTTGCTACTTAAAAATTTAAATGTTTTGAGGGGTGGATGACTATGACCTTAGAAGAGGAAGGGAAATTGGTTTTCAGAAAAATTTAGCCTTCCTTCTACAAATAGCACAAGCCTACTTCTGAATCACTAGAACCAAAAAAAGAGGGAAAAAAAAAGTGTAAAACTTGAATTGGCAAAGACCTTGAGCAGCTGTGTTGATAGCAACAAACTCTCTAACTCTGTTTAGAAGGATGCAGAGTAAAGGGCCATCTTAGCTCCCTGAGAACTCAAGTGAGGAGAAGTACCCCTATCCCAAGAGCTCTGTGTTGCTGGGATGACTGGAGCTTAAGAGAAGGCAGGGAGGTGCAGAGCTGTGAGGGATTGTGGGAGGGTCTTCTTCACCTCCCTACTTCTTTGTGGTGATAAGATGAGCAGATAACAATGCTTTTTCTTCTCTGAATACCAAAGGCAATTAAAGCTCCATGCAAATGACTTGCCAGTGTAGTGAAGTAGTTCTGTCATAGACTTTTTAAATAACTTCCTCTGAGATCAGTCTTCATCCCAGATTTTGCTTAGTCTCCAAGTATATTCTTTCTTCTGTCCTTTGCAGCCCTTTGCATTCCATAGACCTTTTTACTCAGGTTCAGTACTAGTTGCATTTACAAGATGGTCTGCAAAGAGCCCAGAAATGCCCCTTTCCAGGTGCCTCCTCAAAGAGCTGACACCTCACTTTGTGCCTGTGGCACGGTTATGCAGAATAGATTGCCTGGTTGGTATATTAAAGCGAAAACAAAAAAGGAATGTTGAACCACCCCTCTATCTTCTGCATTTGTTTCTCTTCATCTTAGAATCACACTTTTTGGCTCAAACCAGATGTTTGGGTTTGGGTGTTTTTTGTTTGTTTTGTTTTTATTCAAACAGTATGAAGTTGTTAAAACCAAGAGAATGATCCCAAACCAAAAGAGAGTCTCAGTGCAGAAAAACAAGTCCCCAGTCAGAGGGTTCTTACTGTCTGGTGGGTTCCACATTTTCCATCGCATTGTAGAGAGCTTACACCCAACTCATTCCTGTCTTTGAGTGGATCTGTCTATGTAAAACCTTGGTTATCCCCTTCTCATCTCCTCCACTCCCCATTGCCAAAGCCTTTGTCAAATCTCCCGATTTGTTGATAAAAGATTTGTGCTTGCCATTCTAATGCAGTTTCTTCTTAAGCCTGAATTACTTTGAGTGAATGCATGAGTACATGAGAGAATGAGTGAACATACATTTATGGAGTACTGAATATGTGCTGAGCATTGTGCCTGGCAGTTTTCTTTCAAGCATTAGAACATTTTATGTGATTCCAGTGGCATTTCTGTATGAGAGTAGTTCCTACCATTTTAAAGTGTTTTCCAATATGAATCGTGTTACAAAATCCTTAATTTTATATTTCATTTAAATTAAAGAGGAAAAGATTTATAATATATTTTAAACAATGTGTTACTATATAATACAACTATAATTGTAGCTAATAACTTGGGAAAGATCAAAGAAATATTTGACTTCTGATGCAACATTGACTAAAATATTTACTTTAGAAATAAATAAAACATTCTTATTTTGCTATATCACTTTAACTACATAATTAAACTCAATATTTTATAGAAGTGCTGGTTATTTTGTATTCAGAAATTTTTGTCTCTTAATTCATGGGTAAAACTTGCAGTTGTAAATTGTCTTTGCTCTGGTATGCTTTCTACTAGTAGTACTGTATTTCGTAAATATAAAGAAAAATATATGAAAATATTTCTAAATTCCAAATAATAGGTCCTAGTACTATTTTGGGATCTTACTTTTCTTTAGGTTTCTTTACCCCTCCAGTTGACTAGCACATCTCTTATCTACTCTTTACATAGATATACATATACATATATGTATATATGTATACATAATACAGTTATGCACCGGTTTTCAATACTGTCAGTTACAAACACAGTTGGTAACTGGATTTGGCTGCATAAGTTACCAGCAGGATATTTAAGTAACCGTGTATGATACGGAAATATTGTAACCCACTTATTCCAGTTCAAGAACATGGGTGGAGATGATCTTCTGTTACTTCAACTCATTCAGATCATGATGGAGATGTTTTTTGGATCCATGTACAGTCAGCAAGCTTTTCTGTAAACAAAGGGCCAGATAATAAACATTTTAGGCTATGCGAGCCACACAGACCCTCTTACTACTCAGTTCTGCTGTTGAAGTGTGAAAGCAGCTATAGATGATATGCAAATGAATGGTTGTAGCTGTGATCTGGCAAAACTATTTACAGAAACAAGTGAAGGGCTGGGTTTGGCCTACAGGTCATAGTTGCTGATCCTGATCCCAAGTTTAATTTGTGTTATGACCCTATAGCCTTTGATCTGCATCTTTTCTCTGTGTCTTGATTTACATAATTCATTTTGAAAGCAAAAAGAAGTGCGTATATACAATTGTATGTATTTGTGTTTACTGAAACTATGTATTTTGTTGTCTTGAAAGTAAATATACTCTTCTGGAGTCTGTCCAGGTTTGGGGATAACACAGTTGTCGTGAAAAGCAGAATGGGAGGAGGGGTGCTATCACCCATCTTCACCTTGTTACTTAATGCCATAATTCCAGATACCCCATGCACATAAAGGCCTATGTAGCATTGAAATACTATATTCTCTCCAAGTTCTGCCTATTCATTGACCCTGGGACCCAGGATTCTGTATTGTTGAGGCTGCAGAAATTTATCCACTTGGATACTCCTAGAACTCTAGAACAAGGATATTACAGAATTCCTGAATTTGGTGCTGCAGAAACCAATCCTGTGAAACATTCTAGGCCACAGAAAGTGGGTTATGTGCCTCACTTGCCATTTGGCAGTCACTCTTAACTGCAAAAGGTATTGCCCCTGTTGCCTCTAGAACAGCTTGAGTCTATGGAGTACGGGGGGGGGCGGGGGGGAATGCATCCAAAAGGAGAGAACTCCCTGTATAACTCTCCCAATACCTTTGCAAATCAGTAACATCATTTTAGAATGTCAGTTACATCATTTTTCAATTAAAGCATCCCTCAACCTCAACTTTATACTTCCACTATCTAACAACTAATCCTTTTCAGACTCGGTGTGAGCCCAGTAATTGCAGAACTCATAAAAGTGCTCACAAAATTATATGACAACATATTAACTAGCATATACATTGCAATGTTCCAATCATTCTGACATATAATAGATGTTTCACTAAGAAGTTTGTCAAATATTTCACTTTTGGAAATTCTAGAGAAGGGAAAGCCTATATTCAGAATGAAAGAGCAGAGATGTCTTCTCTCTTCCACATTATAAATGAGCTGCCTTTCTAGGTCTGATCTACTTAAGGTTGCTTCAGCTTAGTGTGAATGAAAGTTTTGGTACTCATATATCCACATACAAATGTATTAATATGCACAGGCTTTTAAAAAATGCAAATATCTTACAGCTATTTGAATGCTAAAGTATTCTATTACACATTACATCCCAAAAGAATGTCATGAAGATAAGCTTAGCTCTTTGTGGGGGGAAATTATTTTTTTAGAGAATTTAGAAATTAGTTTTTACTGGGTTAATTAAAGTATCCCCAATTTTAATTACTGGACTTGGAAGTTGATAATGCCATTTCTTAATCTCACTGGTCTCAAATTCACTGATAAATTTTTGTCCTAAACTAATAAGTGGGATAAGTGTAACCTCCTAAATTGGAACCCACTGGCTGCTCCTGAACTGGTTTCCAGTCATGTCCTCCATATTGTGATTTTTACAAATCAAAGATAATATTGTATATTAAAGATCAAATAAAGATGTTCTTTAAGTGAAAAAAATCTTTTTTTTGTTTTTTTGTTGTTTTAAGTTTTATTTTTACCTGCTGATGATAAACAGTTCAATCTCTTCCCATGTACAGAAGAGCAAATTTGGCTTTTATAGTAACTAGCAGTCCTTGGTCCCTGGCAGTCAGAGTATTTCTTCTGGTTCACCCTATATTCCCATTCCTTGATGTTAAAGAAAGATGAAGAGCTTGCTGAGAGTAATTTTCATTCCAATGGATCTTAAGAAAAACTATAGACCTATGTGACAGCCATCTAGTATCCTTCCCTGTGCATATTGCCCTAAAGTCTGGTTTAGTCCAGCCTCTGAGATCAAGCTAAAAAACTCAAACACTGGACCTCATTCTGTCACATTAAAATTTCACCTGACCCTGAGAGGGCTGAAGGAACAGGATCAGCTGGACTATAGAT
>PVLC010016073.1:0-36022 GCA_004027655.1 Graphiurus murinus
ATGAGATTTAAATCAAAGCTAGACAGAGATTCTGTAATAAATATGAAAATTATGTGAGATCTTCATGCGTTCTACATAATACTTTCCATACACGCTTAATAGTTAACAGTGTGTATGAAGATTATGATTTTAAATCAATTATTCCGACGTTCAAGTTAGCCAAATGCAGTCCATTAAAATGCTCCTGGTTTTATGTTCCTGTCTCCTTTGAAGACAATTTTCAAAGACTAAATCCGACACTTAAAGCACTCCTCTCTCGTTTCTCCAGGTGTGTTCATGATGGAAACGTGACGTCACCCACTGTTGTATAATTTTTAGGAGATTTGGATAAATCTTCTCATTCTTGCATCTTAGAATAGTTGATACCATTTAAATAGTTTCTGTCTTTGTCCTCTTTTCCAAAAGGAAATAGAAGAGAGTGGCGGGCACCCAGTGGTATTTGCTGAGCTGAACCACCCAGCAAGAACAATAAAAAGTACGCAAAGCATAAGCGCTCATGATAGCTCATAATTTCCTCTCTCAACAAACATAAAGCCCCAAATCACCATCACATACCCCCTTCTTAACAAGGAGAAAACTAATTTGGACAAACAGACCTGCTCGAAGTAACTGGCTGTTCTCAGTTCTGAATTGTGGCTCCCCCCACCCCCTCTCTTCCACCGTATGAATGAGCAAAAGATTTATTACTGAAGTTATGAATATGTTATGCATGCATATGAGCAAAAGACTGTCTTCACGATGTTTAGCGTATTTCACCTATGCTATGAAATTGTTTTGCAAATTTTCATCATGAGTAACATGTTCTAAAGGTAAATTCTACCCACATCCAGAAAATACCATTGCCCATCTCTTTAAGACATTCTGGGAGTTTTAATAGAAACTATAAAATATTTCCTTTAAAAATTTTTGCTAAGCCCCCCCCGCTTCTGGATGCCACTGAAATTTCTGGGTGATGATTGTCATGGGCTTCTTTCTCTTTTCTAGGATCCTCCTCCATCACACCAGGCTGGTAATTAGCGAAGATAAAATTGCTATTAGAGAATTCGACATTTCAACTGTCATCCTGCTGGAGTCTTTGTGTGTGTGTGTGTGGGGGGGGTTATTTTGTAAAATGAGAGCCCAGTGGTGCCGTCGTGTTGACTTTGGTGTCATGTTTGTTTCGATTTACTAGTCAAAACAAGTTTCACAGCTCCTCCTGGTCCAGAAGGTTCCGTTTGCTTTATGAAAATGAAGCTGTCTTGTTTTCTGGTTCATAAATCATTGTCAAGCCGAGCTAGATAACAGAAACAAGTTCAGATTCCAGAGTGATTATCCTCAGAAGTGATGTATGAAATATACGGAATACAACTTGATTTTCATAAGCCACGTTGACTTTGCAGAACAAAGGCTGCAGAGGAGGAAATGATCTCATAAGAGGAGGTGTGAGAGCTTGCAAAACCTAGCTGGGTGGTAGGAATGATGGGCAAGCGAAGGAAGGAGGAGATCTTCACATAGGAAGGGTGTGTAGGCTTTTTCCGCTTTCTTCTGCATCCTACCTGGTGTCATGGCTCTGGCATTTGATGTCTTTTTGTTCAATTAGCAATCTAGGGAACAACTTCAGAAAAGATCTTCTGATGTGTCCCACTCCTCTTGCATCATCTTCTCATGAATATTATGATATGGTGTAAGATCTCTCTTCTACCTTTTTGCTGAATCTCTTTCTCAGTGAAATTACACCTGTGTAATAGATTCTCTAGGCCCTACCCTAGAGGCCTCCCAAGGCCTCACCAGAGCCAAATGATGAGCCCCAGGAGCAAAGTCTGCAGAAAAATCACAACGGAATCAAAAGGTCACAGGGATGCTCTGAGATCAGTACTATCCTGTAGCAACTCAGAAAGCAGGATTTGGACATGCCTTGGCCCCACATGGTGTTAACTCTGGTCTTCAGTTCCTATTGGAGTTTTGCACAATGCTAAGTCCAACTGCTTAGCTCCTGTTGGAGCTCTTAATCTCATTTTAGAAATTCCTCTTCAGAGGGTCTCTCCTCCACCCCAGCAACCATCTGGGGCCTGGTTTCTCTGGGAATTCCCTTAGAATATAGCCTTCACCACTCCCTCTTCTTATTTTTCTTGCTTATTACATGGATCATCAAGAATTAATTGCATTATTAGCTTGTAAAATATTGATGTCCCTTGAGAAGATGGAAGTCCCAAGGGACAGGTGTTCATGTTTGGGCACACACCTGTGCCCAGGTCCTCCTCACAGAGTAAGTTTGCATTAAATAATTGGAGACAAGGTATAAAGAGAAACAGGGGAAAGGATGCCCAATGCCCTTTCTGGAAGAGAATTTAGATGGCGATCCAACACATAAGCAAGATTTAATTCACTGTGGATCCGACTTTCTTACAATGGAAGGGCAAAGTCTCTAAAGAGCAAAATAACATAAAGCATTGGTATGCTACCATATATTTCCTCTATTATGAAAAGAAACTTTCTCTGCCTACCAGGAACCCTCTGGTATTCCTAAGACACTTTTGCAGTAGGGGACCAGTTAAGGAAACAAACCTGTAAGCACCACAAGTTTTCATTTTGCAGTTCAGGAAGCAAAGACCTCTAGGAATTTTTAATCCTGGGTCATCTGGCTTGTTTGATTAATTTAGGATTTATGAACATATCTAGGATTTTTATGCATTTCTTCAGGAATAAAACAAAGCAGGGAATTGGAAAGCTTTGTGAAATCTCTGATAAATGAAGATTACTGGCTTATCTCAATAAACATTGTCCCTGGTCTACGTAGAGCACTTGTATGGCCTGTAGCATCTGAGTAGTTACCGCAAACCTCCAGTTTATTGCACTGGCAAAATAAATGAATGAATGAATGCACAAATAAATAAATTAATTAATTAAATGAATAAATAAATAAAAACTTTCAGATTCTAAATAGAGGACAAAATGTCTACTTTAATCTTGGGTATACTAAGAAACAGATTTCTGGACAGTTAACTCTTGCACCTTTTATAAATACTCAGACATTTGTAAATATAATCTTGTCTTTCGCTGTTCTGTGGTATAAAGTTGGGGTTTTGCTCTTTAGGAAGAGTGAGTTTCTATGGATCAATCGATGGAGAAACCCTGCATGGTTTATTTTCCATTATGTATACCTTACAGGTCATTGAATCAAGTGCTGTGGCAGGATTTCTAAAAGGCTGGTGATTTTTAGGAAAGATCATCAATAACATATGTAGCCGAGCAAGCTAAAATAATTACAATCAAATTTCATGCTTCAGGGCATAAACTGATTTCCTACAAGGGTCAAGATGGAATTCTGCTGGCTTTGCCAATATGTACTCCATTGTATAAAGGACCCACCTATTTTTGTTTGGTTTTGCCCTTTTTCCTGAGCCAAATACACTGATCAGGTTCTTAAGAACATGGATCAGCTCAGCCTATGCCTTTCTTTGGATGCATCATAAACAGGCTTCCTTTCTTCAAGACAGCCAGGAATTTTGCTCTGGAGAAAGCAACAAGACAAAACCCCTTTTGAAAAGCATTGCCCATGTAGTATTGGTATCTTCTTGGACACGTTTTTGTTTGGGTTTTTTTTTTTCTTTGCTATCCAGGGGCATCCTACCTCTGAGCCACACTCCTAGCCCAATTTTATTTATTTAATTTTATTTTAAAACCAGGTCTCACTATGTTGTTGAGGGCCTCGCTAATTTGCTGAGGTTGGCCTCGATCCTTTGATCTTCCTGTCTCAGCTCCTCAAGTACTGGAATGACAGGAGTGTGCCAGCTTGCCCTGCTCTTGGGCCCATTTTTAAAATTGGAACGCCTAGAAGGGAGAAGAAAGCAAAGATGATATGCTGTTTCATGTCAAGCGTGTGTCTTTAAAACTCATTGAGCATCACTTTTCCAGTTTACAGTACTCTGAATTCATCTTTTTCCAGTCCTGGGTTTTACTAAACTTTCCTCTTTTCTCCAGCAAACTTTTGCTACTGGCTCCCTCTAAACAAAACTATCGAAATAGGCATTCACTCTACTAAGAATAACTTCAGCCTCATGAGCAACAGCTTTGAACCATTGTCTCCATTTTTTTTTTTTCCAGGGGTGAAGGGGGTTGAGAAGAGATGGAAGGGAGAGAGAGCAAATGGTTATTCTCAGGCGGTGCTTCTTCTAAGAACCTACCATGGAGGCCTTGGAGCTAATTACACTCTGTATATCTGAGCCAACTAGCACAGCTTCACGCTGACACTCGGATACATCTGGGTCTGATAACAATTGCAAATACTCAGGGCACACTTTAAAAAAGAGCTTATGTTACCATGTGAAACAGCATGTTTTACAGCGCGCAGGACAGTGAGATAAATAAAGCAGCTCCGAGTCCAGAGCTTTGTGGGGGGAAATGCATTTCATAACATTTCATTTCGAGCAGAAAAATTTCCCCACTGACAAGGGAACATTTGACCCTACGAAAATGTTAAGTTCTACCCACAGCTGCTTGAAGTAATGGGCAATAGAAGGCTCCGGGCTGCTGTGAATGGTGTTGGCTTGAAGATGACAGTTTTAAGGGAACGGTTTTGGAGGTTTTAGTCCGATGTGAAAGTGTAGAGGAGAATTTAGTGAAAAAAAAAAAAAAATTTGACCTCCGTGCGTACATCCAGGAGGGAAGAGCCTGCACATTTCTAGAACATTCTCATGTTCATGCTGGAAAGATAATTTTAATTCATTGGGAAGAGATATTAGGGGGTAGATTTTTTTTTTTTTTTCGGTACTGGGGATTGAACTCAGGGGCATTCTACCTCTGAGCTATACCCTCAGCCCTATTTTTTATTCTTTATTTTGAAACAGGGTCTCACTAAGTTGCAGAGGGCCTCACTAAGTAGCTGAGGCTGGCCACAAACCCAGATCCTCCCAAATGCTGGGATTACAAGCGTGCGCCCCTAAGCCCGGCTTAGGGGGTAGATTTAATGGTTCATGCTTTGGGGTGACACTGGACAACAGAGAGTAGAAAGGGAAAATGCTTCCCAGGGCCAGAGTTTTGCATAAGATGGAAGTGACTGCCAGTTTCCACTTGGCAAAAAGGCTCCATTAGCAAGTCCTGGTGCCAGCACATGCTTTTTGCCAGCTGTCATTTATCTTCCTTTTATGGAGTTGTGAGGTCATAAAATACAAGGGTGGCACCGGCTTTCTTCTACCATACTCCCCCCTTCCTTGAATTTGCATTTGATGTCACGCTTTGTCCCTTTACTATTTGATATTCTTGTCCCTTCATTTCTTATGCAGTTTCATCACATAACTGACCATAGAACTCATGGGCTTTGTCTCATGGCTCTACCCCTTCCAAATATTAGTCTTTAAAAGTTGTCTATAAGCCAGGCGTGGTGGCACATGCTTGTAATCCCAGTATTTGGGAGGCTGAGACAGGAGGATCCAGGTTTGTGACCAGCCTCAGCTACCTAGTGAGGCACTCCGCATCTTAGTGAGACCCTATTTCAAAAATAAAGAATAAAAAATAGGGCTGGGGGTATAGCTCGGAAGTAGAATGCCCCTGAGTTCAATCCCCAGTACCGAAAAAAAAAAAAAAAAAAAAAAAAAAGTTGTCTATAGTTGAATGTGGTGGCACATGCCTGTAATCCTAGTAGTAATTGGGAGACTGAGACAGGAGGATCATAGGTGAGGGCAGCCTCAGTGACTTAGAAAGACCTTCAGTTACTTAACAAGACCCTGTTCCAAATTTAAAAAGAAAATGGGCTGAGGGTGTAACTCGGAGGTAGAATACTCATGGGTTCAATTCCTACTACCAAAAGAAAAGGACAAATTAAAAAGCTCACCAAGTATGTGTGCATGTATGACCCTCTCACTCAGAACTACATTATGATATGAGACTACAATGCTCCAATAAAAGATTATTAAAAGAAAATAAATAAATAAATAAATAAAAGTTATCTAGAGAAACTATCACTTTTTCTGGGGGAAAAATAACATGAGAGAAACCATTTGTAGTAACTTTGGAGTTTACTCTGCAATAAATTTTTCTTTCTTACTTTTGAAAACTGTGAAAGGGAAATTAGTTAGCCCCCAGTTAGCAGATGTGGTGACTGATGCTCAGATACTTGAGAGGCTGAGATAGGAGGATTGCATGTGTGAGGCTAGCCTCAACAACTTAGTAGCCCTCAGCAACTTAGCCATACTCTATTTCAAAATAAAAAAAAATCAAAAGGGCTAAGGGTGTAATTTGGAGGTAGAATGCTCTTGGGTTCAATCAGTGGCATAAAAAATAAAAAAGTAAATCCAATAGAATCCTCCGATGTTTTAAAATCACCCTGAATCCACAGGCATAGGCAAATTAGATTTGCTCAGAAAGATAGCATAACCCATATAATGGGAATGGGATATCCCATTCTGAGGTAGTCTCTTACATACGTGGATAATGAATATGCCTATAAGTATGTGTTATTTTAACGACTCTATGTTGTATCTCCTGCTTTAATTCTCTCGGGGAAGAAAATAAACACGGATTGTCTTGAACGTAATGAATGTGTTTGGAGACCACACTTTACGTTTTACTGAATCCCCGAAGCATCCAGTTCCTGAGGTCACCTCTCTTGAAGACAAAGTATGCCTTTTTTTGTTAAGTTGTCCTGAGGTTTTGTTTGCTTATTTGTGGGGGGCTGGGGAGTTCCATGCGTGTCTCTCTGGAAAGCCGGCTCCCGTGTTCTCAGGGGTTATAAAAATGGGAATCATTTTTATTGGCAATCCACGGGAATAGTGCTGAGGCAAATGGAAACCTGGAGATAAGGATCCTCTGAGGTGAGAACGCACAGCTGTTGGGAATTGCCAGCGAATCTGACCAATAAAGGAAGTCACTATTTTTCCAGGCCTGAAGTGAGTTATAGGGCGAGACGGGTGTTGTATATTTATGTAAGGCAGTGGCAGGGAGTTTAAGCGGCTGTATATTGCTGAAAGAGCATCATTCACATTCAGGCTGAGACAAAAGGTGGAAATGAAGTAACATCCTGGCCCAAGACTGCCTCACGACAACATAATAACGCTGCGGAGAGGGGGGCCGTGTGCGAGGCCGTGGGTAGACCTCAAAAGGAGGAAATGATCAAGATGCCTTGTCAGGCCTTCAGAAAACAGTGACACACACACACACACACACACACACTCAGGATTAAGGTCTGGCCAAGCGTCCTTGGAAGGAAGGTCGTTCATCTTTCATAGAAACTCGTACACAATTACTTGCAACCTTCATCAGTATAGTCAGCAAGATAGGTTTGCCAAAAGTACTCGGGAAATATATATATATATCAATACTCATATTACAGCGGGGGCCCCCCACTTGGTATCTATGCTTCTCGTGCACGGTGGCCTCAGAGCTTCAGTGTGGATACTAATTCAGGACAATATTTGAAGGACTGAAGTGGTTCTTGTCTGCTCAAGAGAGGCAGGAAAGGAAGGAGGTGGGCAGGGACCCCCAAAGAGATTGCCTTATCTCCCGTGTTTATTTATTATGTCCTTTTGTTTAGAGGAAGTTGCGAGCAGAAGAAAGGAGGTCATGAAATTACACTCCTCTAATGACAAATGGTGAAAGGGAGGAAGAGAAGTCCCTTTTAGAAAAAGTGATCAAAAGAAGAGGGGTGGGGGGAAGAGTTTTACCATCCCAAAAATATGCATGGCTAGCTTGTGGGATGCTTAAAAACTGTTGTGCTTCTCTTGAGTAGAAATATTGAGAGAATGCACCTAACTGCTAATTAAGATGTTGTCTAATTTTTAAGTGGTAACTTGTAGTAAATAGCTCAGAAACTTTAATCATTTTATCAAAAAAACAAAAACAAAACACACCATGTAAAATAAGAATCTCCTGTCACACAGGGAACTTTACATTAACACTGTATTAGAAGAGTTATTGAAAATTAGGATAGTTATTCTAATTTTACACCGAATTAAAATAGTTATTTAAAATATGGAATGGATCAGGACTAAAATAAAAATGGCATATTTTGTCCTTAAAATGTATTTATCTTGGAAACTAATATGACAGTTATGAAAAATTTAAGTAACATTTAAAAAGTTGTATTAAACTTTATGTTGTGGGCCATGGACTAGATTTGTATATTTCCCTTCTCAGTGTTAGGTACAATGAACTGTCAAAATGACATTAGGCTAGGAAAATACATATTTACCACCTCAAGGATATTCTGCTTCAGTTTTAAGGGAAGGGTAGAATCACAAAATGAATAGGCTTGTTCCTATTTTTCACTTATGATTTCTTCTCTGCAGATTTACAGCTAAATAATAAACTGTCATAAAAAAATTACCAACAACAAAGAGGAAATGATAGATTCAAATGATTTAATTCCCTTCATTGACCCTTTAAAAGTGTTACACCCCCGTGTTTCATTCACGCCTGACAAGTTTTCACATTCGGCCCCCAGTATTACCAGAACGCGGTCTTTAGCAACCTTTCCAATAGCCAAAGGCAAGGAAGGCTGAAAGAAGACACAGACCTCTTCTCCCTCTCAAATTAGCTATTTGCAAATGGGGAGAGTTCATACTGCGTTCGCAGGTGAACTTATCCGGCACGGAGCTGAAGCCAAAGACGTCTAGGAATGACAACTTCAGCACATCTGTGAAATGATCCTGTTTGCCAATTGCCTATTTTTCCACGGGGGACATCAGAGCGGCTGAGGTCATGCAAATTCATTCCTGGCTTTTGAAGCATCAGGTAATGGCCACAGCCAGAGGCAGGATTCCCAAACCGTTAGTCCGTGGGTCTGATTGTGGATGGGAAAACCTCAGATTTGGACCACACACCCCATCTCCTGGCACGCTTGCCCGGTACTAAAAGTGAGCTGGTGAAGAACCCATTGTAATGGGTCATTTGCTGAAGCAAAGCTTAGAAATGCTGTAAGAAAAAAAAAAATGCCATTTCCACGGAATTTGAGCTCCAATGAGAAAATTAACAATCTAAACATACATTATTCAGTTTTTCCCCTGTATTTACTATAGATAGATGACAGATACATATGCATGCAGATTCATCGATAGATAAATGAATAGATGGAGAGATAGACTCTTATTGATAGGGCATTTCTTTCACTAACAATTACTGGTCATAGCTGGGCGCAGAGGCGCATACCTCTAATCCCAGTACTTGAGAGGTTGAGACAGGAGGATTGCAGGTTCTCAGCCAGTCTCAGCAGTTTAGCAAGACCCTGTTTCAAAATAAAAAATGAAAGGGCTTGGGGGGTGTAGCTCAGAGGTAGAATGATAAGTCCCCAGTACTGGTCACATCCATACTGGTTCATATAAAAATAAGCAGAAGCAGAGAAAGAACCAAATAGTCCTCACTTTGGCTTCTCTTTTAAACATTTGAGTAAGAAATCTTTGGTTTAGTTGCAAGCATTCATGTGTTGTAGTGTGTTAGAAAAAAAAAAAAAAAAAACACTTAAACAGGGATTTTAACCTTTCCACCTTAGCCTCTTATATTTTCTTTCATTCTACTCAAAGCATTTAGGTAAATTAGGATGAGATTCCTCCATAAAAAGGCAAGGGGATCAGTTCAACTTTCATCTCTAATTTATTCATGAAGGAGCAAGGTCTCGCCTGCCCGTGCTCTGCATCATCCTGACAGAATGACTTGCTCTCTCGTTGAGGAAGGAGATAGAAAGACAGCTTTCCTAGAAATTGCTGTGAGAATTAAAAAAAAAAAAAATGCCAACGCCTTCTTGTGTGGTTTGGCGAACATGGGCAAAAGTTCTAAGAGCGGAGCCAAGAGGAGAACTAAATTACCATTTATATGTATGGACAAATGTAGGAGTAAAAAATATCTATTGTAGAAAATACTTACATATGTAAATACATAACACACATATACATTTTATATAGTGCATTGATAATAAAATATCTATTCCACTTTCCTGACTCAATATCAATATCAATATCATATGAGTGCACATCAATTCCATGTACAAATGGATATGAAATGTATAGAAAAAAATGCAAAATGCACCTGAATTGAGTTTCCCAAATCAAGCTGTTTTTCAGCTCTGCTCTATTGCTGCATGTTTTTACTTTGTACAAGCTCGATCCTGAGGACTGTTCACTTTAACAATTATTATTCCCACGCTGAAAGATTGAGCTCGTACTCTACTGTCTTTGCTTTCAGAAAGCATGGGTCCCTATCAACTGCACCCTTAAACACGTGCCTGTTCAAAAGGTTTAGGAGTCTCAAAAAAGACCCTCATTTTCTCTTTCAAACTTGACTGTGACTTAGTAGGTTTAAAGTTCTCCCTTAAAAGTTCCTCATCTTTTCTTTCCTTTCCTTTTCTCTTCTCTTCTCTTCTTTCCTTTCCTTTTCTTTTTTGTAAGCCATTCCCTGGTTTGTCCATTTGATTTTTATTTCCCCCCTTTGCCTCCAATCTCGAATAGATTTCCCATTTGGAGGTTTGTGGGAAAGGAGCACAGAGTCTTATAAAGGGAAAGACCTCGTTCAAGTTGATGAATAGGTTGCTCTGGTTTTGCCGTTCCCACCCCCGCATTCAAAAATGATCATCTTTTATACATGTGGAAAAGGGAGGGGGCGGGAGGTGGCATTAGTTCTTTTAGTCGTCAGGAAATTACAAAATGTACACTTGCGAAGTAAGCAATTTTTGCAGTCGGCCTGCACATCCATCTTTTTAATGAGCCTTGTTTATAACCCAACACCGCATTTCTAGTCACCTCCCCTGTTTACGTCTTTGGCCCCTTTAATTAAGAGAAGAACCAGTTAAGAGAAAAGTAAGAAGAAATATTAATATGATCTGATTAATTCAGCTAGCAGGAGGTTATGGGGTAGCAAGGTTATTATAACCTATAAAGGCGATGGGAATAACGCTGTGGCCATTTGTAATTTTATTCGGCGGAGCAAATTAGTGACACCACACAGCGGTGACAGAACACCCATCCCTGTTCTCCCTTACCCCCTACTGCAAGGGCCAGGTGCCCAAAGTTAGGCTCCATATTAGGCAAATGAGATCTGATAAATCTCAGCTGTACATCTAATGAGACTCTCCAGAGCCGGTGCTATGCTAATTTGGAAAGATTAGCTGGGGTGTTTGTGTATGGCTGGTTAAAGTCCAATGAAATCAGAGAAGTGCAGGAAGGGGGGAAAGCAAAATCTACAAAGGGTTAAAAACAGACAGCTAACACACACACGCACTCTTGAAAAAGGTAAGGCAAGAGATAATTGATAAGGGGCAAACCAGCTGGAAACAAACTATCAGGGGCAGCTTGAGGGATACAGTAAAAATAGAATTTTAAGGGAGATGTCAGGGGTAACTACTCACTTTTCATGATAAAAGCACTGAAGCTCACCTGTGTGACCTTCTTGGTTCCCTGTCTTTCCTGTTTGGCCCCTCTGATGTGAGGAATCTACTTTGGTCCAGTTTTATGGAGTCAATGAAAATCGCGAGGTTCATGTCTGGCAAAGATGCAGTGCGCTTTGACACATTAGGGAGAATCCAAAGTGCGAGACAGCAGGCTCTTAATACAAAGATTTTAATCTGTGCAAAGGGCGTTTCTTATAGGTTGCAGTGTAGACATTGAAAAGAGGCTTCATTCTTCCAGAATCCTGTCTAGACAAATGTTCTCGGGCCGCCAATGTACAAATTATAGTTTCCCAAGACTTTCTTCTTCTCATCAATCCTCCTAAACTCTAATTTTGGGTTTTCTGTTTATCTCGTAATTGCTCCGTCTTGGCCCGGCATCTCTTGCTAATGGTGCCCATCCTTACCTGGCCTGAGCCTGCCTTCTCTCCTAGGAACTCCATTCTGAGAACCTCCCATCCCTCTACGGTCCAGGTTTCTATTGAGTCCCTAATAAACTCTATTCTATTTTAACCTTTGAACTATATTACGATAGTTTATTTCACGATATATATCCTGAACATAGATACAAATCTAGGAAGGCCCATCTCAGCTGTTAACCAACTCCAAGTTAGAGAATCAGCCTTTGGCAATTACTGGAACATCCCATTGTGTGACCTCTTTACAAATGAAAAGTCATAATACTGGGTAACAGTCTCAAAACAGATGACTTCAGGTACTTAATGAGAAAGCAAAGGGCGTTCACTTTAAACAGATTCCCTGATGGTGGGAATTATATAAATCTTTTAAATTCTATTAGGAGAGGGCAAGAAGTATTTAAAAATAATTTTAAATATTAGAAAAGTAAACCTCGCTGGCTCAGTAGAAAAATGACATCCATATTTTTAATGCCCCCCCCTCCAAATTCATATGGTAAAGCTTAATCCTGGTGCAGAAATGTTGGGGGTGGGGTGCTTGGGAGATGCTCAGGTTATGAAGATGGAGCCCTTTTGGATAGGATTAGTGCCCTTAAAAAAGAGTCTGCAGCTGGGCATGGTGGCGCATGCTTATAATCCCAGCATTTGGGAGGCTAAGACTAAAGGATCCGGGTTTGTGGCCAGCCTCAGCTACTTAGTGAGGCACTCCGCAACTTAGGGAGCCCCTGTTTCAAAATAAAGAATAAAAAATAGGGCTGGGGGTATATCTCGGAGGTAGAATGCCCCTGAGTTCAATGCCCAGCACCACAAAAAAAAAAAAAGAGCCTGCAGGGAGCTCGTTGGCTTCTTCAGTCATGTGAGGACACAGAGAATATGACGTTCACAAGGAATATGTTCTCAGAAGACACCGAATCTGCTCATGCCTTGATCCTGGACTTCCCAGCTTCTAGAACTCTGAGCAATACATTTCTATTGTTTGTAAGTTAGTTAGCATACGGCATTTTATTATAGAAGCACAAAGATACTAAGACAACTGCTCAAGAAGATAACTATATTAAGTATATCTTACTGGACATCTATGCAAAGATAGAGCATGATCTTAAATATAAGCATTGACTCACCACCGTATGCAACATAATATAGGAAATCTGAAATGGTAAAAACCAATCAATCAATTATGGAATCCCTTCTCCTTAGTCCAAATGCACCTCTGAAGTTTCTTAAATCTGCATAAAAAATCAATGTATAGACATGCACCACATAATAATATTTCTGTCAAGGACAGACCACCTTACGTAAGACACAAGATGCCATTAGATTGTATTGCCCGGCGACATCCTAGCCACCTTAGCTTGTATAAGTGCATGCTCTGATGTTCACAGGATGAAGAGATCACCTTAGGATGCATTTCTTAGAACCTGCCCCATCCTTACACAATACGTAGCTGTATATGAATATGGAATGGAATTCCATGATGAGCACCTTTAAATACTTCACAAACTCATTGTGTTTTTCTTTCCTCCTTGGGTAATGCTCTTTTTTTATTTAAAAAGAAAATTGCTTTGCTCATGATGGTGGCTTTTTCAGTGGAAAAATATTCATGGAAATTTTAATATTCATGTAAAATTTAAATGGTCACCTGATCCTTTCAATCAGCTCTTTGCTTCCACTGGCCAGATGAGAAATGGTTATAGAGGTTCCTTACCAGCAGAGATAATGTATCACTCAGAAGCAGCTAATACAATCATTGTAGAGATTCAGGAAATAGTTGTGGAATCCAATAAACCTTCAAATGCCTATCCCACAGAATTTGGGAAAGCGATCTGTGGCTCTTAATTCGATTGGGTCACTGTGCCGGGAAGGGCAGCCCTGTGCATGCCTTCCCTGTTCTAAGACAGGGGTCTTCCCAGAGAAATTTGTCCAGTGATTTCTTGGAAAACCTGAGAAAACTCACAAACCTGTATAATTATTCCAATGCATTATTTAAATGAATAATATAGAAGAACTCCTGATACCTTATATTCTTCTTTATTAACAGGTTAAAGAACAAGACTCATGGCTAGTCTAACAGCTGCCATCACAAAATAGACATGGGGAGTAAACATGCTATTCTGAGATATCTGTGGCTATGTCACACAATACAATCAGATACATGATAGTTCTTGGTGGCAAGTCATAGAATTTCTGTGCTAGAACACCAAGTTAAGAAGCTCTGGTCTAAATCCTGAGAATGTCTTGTCCCTTAATCATCTTGGTATACTGTGTTTTTCCCTAATTGTCCTCCTTACCCCCTTCATTTCATACTCTCCTGTCTTACAAAGTTTGCAAAGCCCTTCAAAGTCTAGGTCTTATACATTTTTATGGACACTGATATTCTTCTCCTACCTAGGGTGGGGCTGCTAACACAATTATTATAGGGCTTATGTTTCTAACAAGTTGGGAAACCTGGCTTACATGTTCAAATTATAATGCTAGTAAAGGTTGAAGGTAGTCCAAGAGAAGTCACACCAATCTGTGAACATGCTTTCAGAAATGAAATGCTTAGAGAAGTCAGAAAGCAGGAAGTGCCTTCAGTCATGGGAAATTTCACATCCAATTATGCAGTGAAAAGATTAAAATAAACTTTGGATAAGAATGCAGACCAAGGGTTACTTCGTTCAACCTAAATTTTAGGGCTTTTTGACATTGTCTCATATTCTTGGATAAATGTCATAATGCGTTTTCCTGGATATGAATGATTCTTCCCACTGTTTAGTTGAAAACACAGAGTATAATTGGTTGTATCAAAAACACTAGAGATAGACTGATGAATCTCAGCAAATAAGGAAAAATGATTTAGGAATCCACTGTGAAGCAGGCTATAGGTCTAGATTGGTGCTTTCCATGTTTACAAAGGCTTTGCATGTTATAGGCTCTGCATATAAGATACATGTCCAATAGGCATATGTCCAAAAGGCTTAATGTTAAAACAAAAGTTGTTCATTGCTTACGCTGATTGAGCAAGAACTCAGGATGGAAATCTGCTAAATTTGACCTTTCATGAGCATGCACACTTGTGGCTCTCCATGGCTTATTTATATTTGCAGTACTAAAAAGATTAATTGATTGTTCAATAAATTATCACTTTACAGATCTTGGGTTAGTCTCTTAAACAAACTACCAATTGCCTTGTTAACATGTAGATACAAATGAATTGTTTTCAATTGAATCACCACTATCCTCTACTAGGTGTGGCAATTAGATTATTGATTTTAGGTAAATGTCTAGTTAATTATGCAACAGGATTTATTTCTTCTGTTAATTAAGTGACTGCTCTTTTAAGTCAATAAGCAATAGCCCCCAGAGAAATGAGAATATTCCCATTAGAAGTGTCTAAGCTCTTCCTCAGAAAGGGGTAGAGTATGACACTCCTCCTCCTTCAAAATAAAGACCCAAATGAAGGAGAACTGCTAAGAGCCCATTGTATTTCTAGTTCAACCACCCTCCATTTCTAGAACCAGGATGAAACAGAAATCAAAATGGAAATATTTACTCAAATAGAAGCCACTAACTTCTCTTCTATACAACTACCCAATAGAAACTCAACCATCCCTGTCTCATTTGGGGTCACAATAACAAACTTAACACATCTTTCAGCAATCTGTACCCAGGACTCAGTATGGCTTCCGAAATGGCATCCTTGCCATGTAAGTGCTAATGATTAACATGATCTAACAGGAAGGAAGGGGGACTGTTTCTGGACTTGTCCTGGGAACAAGGCTTCAGAGCAACTCACAGCAAACTCAAGCTCATCTGACCTCTTTGCTTTTCACCAAAAATTGATGCATAAATATTGACTTTTGTTCACTTCTATTTTCTTGTTGTTCTTTTATTTTGTATTATTATTATTATTATTACTATTATTATTACTATTACTATTATTGTTATTTTGCTGAGGGGACGGACAGAAGATGTAGGAGGGCCCAAACACCTTGAATATGAGCTTAGCAGTACCCATAATATTGATTTCAAGATTTGGTGAAGTTCTGACCCCTTGATTTATTCCAAATTTTGCTTTGTCTATTCCGACTTCAGTGCCCAAGTCTCACATATGTCTTCTCTTACAAAGCTGATAGTTATTTTATACATAATAGAAACACAATATTAATTGAGCTGATGACCGGAGTGTCTGGATCCAAATTGTGTATTTGTAAAAAGTCCTGGGTACATTCTATACAGGAAACCACCAACTCCCAAGCAATGATTCTTTTTAAATTAAAGTAGTTCTTTTCTTCTCTTGGCTAGTGAACTAAGAGTTGCCCACCGAAATAATAGTCTCTGCGATAATCACTAACATTTATCAACCACTTACTATGTTGCAAACACCATTCTAAGATAAATGTTATGTGTTATATCATTGAATCCTCACAAAAATATCTTTCAATGCATATTTTATTATCTTCATTTTACAGTTGGAGAAACTGAGGTATAGGAAACCAGGTTACACAGGAACGAAGTGACAGAAGTAGTATTCAAACCCAGGAAGTATATATAACCACAGAACCTGTGCTTTTGATGACAAGTCTATGCACAGAATGCCTAGCCACCAGTGATCACTATTTGTAGACCAGATTTTTAATTGGAGTCAATGTGTCAGAGTATGTCCAACTGGTTTATTTGACCTTAAATCTCTTTGGTAAAAAATACTGGCTAATATTTAATAAGAAGTTGTTAAGTTTGCTCAGTTTCAAAGTGAACATGTGAACTGATATTTTATCAACCAAGGTCACATGGTCAAGAAGGTGCTGGTATTGAATGAAACAGACTGGGTACTGGTCCTAGGGAAATTCTTGAGTTCAGTATCACCACTCTTCTTCCTGATAAGGTTTGTAGTAATAGAAATATGAAAATTACATAAATAAAAATTATCTTCTCCTGATCATTTTATTTGTTCATAGCATAGTAGTACCTGTAGAGAAAATGTACATTACAGTTTTACTTGAATATGCCTGGTTAGTTTACAATAAAGTTGGGCATAGTCTTACTGACCACAGAATGACTTCTGCTGCTTCTTCTGAATGAGGGTATTTCCTTTTATGGCAAAAGTTATAATTATCCGAAGAATCCTAAACTGTACTTGTTTAAAATATTTCCCACATCAGAAACCTGGTAAAAGTTGGGCTGGTGTTTGCACGAAGGCTGTTATACATAATTTTCTGAAGCTGTTTTCAATCATGCAAATGATTTTTTCCTTTGCAATATGCTAATGCAATCTGATTTATTTCAGTTGTAAAAGTTAATTACAATGTGTTTGTGAGTCCCTAAAGATGATGTATTAAATGTTTATAACCAGGATTATTAAAATGTCCTGTCTCGATTACAGAGCTTCTCTTTCAAACACTAGAACTAATTGTAGCCTTAAATCACAACAACCTCACCGTTAAAATTAACACAAGGGCAACATTGCATAATTTTAATTAATTTTAATTTGGCCAAAGCAAATTAATTTTTGTTTTCTAGAAGGACAGCTAAACTCTTTTGTAGCCTGCTTCCACTGAACACGGAGTTCATAAACTCCTCTTCTTCCTGGCATTTTCATTCCTCTGAAGCTTGTACCATGGGACTGACTTCTTGTTTATATTTTGGCTACAATTTGCATATTTGGGTCTTTCCTTTCCTTTGCATTTTTAGTTAGGAAATGAAATCGGAGTGAAATCTAGATATATAGTGCAGTGGTCAGGGAGACAAATTTTTCACTGTGAGTTTATAATCTTCTTCACTCAGATCTTTGAGGATACCCAGGCAAGATGTATGTTGAGCTTCTATCTTTTGCACCTCTTAAAAGCTGCCAACCCTTCTTTCAAAGTTTGCAAAACAATTTTCTAAGGAATACACACTTAGAAGATATAATATGGAAAGTATTTCCATATTGTACTTAATGTGCATATCTAAATTGACCATTTCATACGAATTGCTAATACTATATTTTCCCAGGGTATGCTGGATATGATTAAAAGCAACAGAATAAAATTCTCTTTATTCCTCAAATGGAGGCATCCTTCCCTGGGGAGTTTTCGGTTTGTCTATTCATTTTGCAGTGCTGATTTTATATATGCTAGGCCAGTACTCTCTCACTGAGCTATCTCCCTAGTCCATTCCCTTGAAAGTTTTATCTTCAGTCCCCATTTCTCTGAATAGTATGTCCCAACCCTTTATTCAAGTGAAATTTGCTTTAAAATTAGGAGTAGCTATGACAAAGAACCTTGACAATATATCTGAGAAAATGGACCTGGTCTCCCAAAGTTAACAAGATAAGAGATCCCAGTGTTTTATCTAACTGATCAGAAGTTCTGAATGTTTTAAAAATTAGATAAATTATTACTTGCCTCAAATTACACGTAGATTCTTTGGGATGGTGTGCGTTTATATCTTTGTTGGGCACTTAAAATTTTGCCTACCTACTCATGCCTCTAAGGATTCCTTATGTACTTCTTATTTAATTCCTTATTTACTCCTTATATTCTCCTTATTTAATTTGATGGCCAGCTACTTATAATTAATCATAGTAAAAATGAGCCACATGTTTAATAAGTTATTATATACCATGTAAGTAAAGTCTAAACAGATAAAAAATTATTTGTCTAAACCAGCATATAACCTTTAAAAGTAAAAAGGATATCTTAATAATAATACAAAAGCATAAGGCATAAAACTGGAATCTCCTAGGCAAACTAAAATACTACCACCTTATACACAGGAAAATGGAGTTGATGTCTAGTTGTGTGTTCAGTTTATCACAGTTACTCCTTTCTGGTCCTTCTTTATAGAGGTAGGTTGCCGATCACCACACCTACCTCACCTACCTTGGATAAGGCTGATGGGTGGGTAATAGATATTTGATTAAAGTAGATCCATAAATATTTACCCAAATATTTTTAATTAAGCATAAGGAAAATCAAATTAAGGTCTATATGCAGCTGGATCTATAATTGGCAGAACTCATAGGTATAGACACCTATTTAAGCCCATATTGTAAATATACTTATTATACAGTGAAAATATGCATTTCAATCACAGAGCAGGGCATGGCTAGCTTTGATTAATTATTTTTGGTAAAATGATCTACCTACACAGAAAATATGAACCTATTTGCAAATAAATATTTACTTTTATATAAAAGTTCAATTCTAGTCACAAAAAGCATGAAAATAACTTTAACATTCTTGCTTGATTAAAAGAAATAGTATGGCCACAAATTTAAAAATTTAGGAAGAGTACAAAATATTCCACTTCAAGTGGGAAGCCTAATACATTGTTGGTGATGTTGCAAATTAGTGCAACCACTTTGGAAAAACAATATGGAGGATCCTCAGGTGAATGGGAATGAGCCTACCATATGATCAATACCACTTCTGGGTATCTACCCAAAAGAATGGAAACCAAGCTGTCAGACCGATGCATGTGTATCTATGTTTATAGCTGCACAATTCACAATTGCCAAACTATGGAAGCAGCCAAGATGCCCATTGACAGATGAATGGATTACAAAACTATGGGATATGTACACAATGGATTTTACTCAGCCATAAAGAAGAACAAAATCATGTTATTTGCAGGGAAATGGATGCAACTAGAAAACATTATGTTAAGTGAGATTAGTCAGTTACAAAAAGCAAAAAATTATATGTTCTCCCTAATATGGGGATGCTAAGGAGAAGATGGGGCACAAGAGGGACTCCAGATGAAGAAGGAGAAACCTTAGATAAGCAAAGAAGTTGACTTAACTGAAGGTGATGTGTGTGTGTGTGTGGGGGGGGGATGCCCTAATGCACAGGATGTACTTTCACAAATATATCAAGGTCAATCACTAAACTGAACTTGAGAAGGAGAGAGTAGGGTGGGAATTGGGGAAGGGTTAAATGGGAAATGTGTGCATGTGTGCCTTTATCAGCTTGTTCCTAACAATGATGTATGGTTACAATGCACCAATTAAAAAAAAAAGTTAATTAAAGAATATTCCTGCAAAAAAAATTCCACTTCAATTTAATGACTTTTAAAAGAAACCTAAGGGAAAATATATAGCTTTTTAAAACTAGATTATTTTGAAATTTCTAAATTTAACAATTCTTAAATTCTGTGTTCATCTTGCATTGAGTATCCATCATAACAGAAAAAAAAAAAAAACAACAAACCCTGCAATTTGTGTGGTTTTGTTGGGGAAGTTATTTATAAGTGAATATTTGTAGAACATTTCTTGGCCATTTTGTAATCTCATACTTCTAAAATATATTGATACTTGTGAGAGGGAGATAATTATAACAATAGAGTGGCTATTTTTATACTTGAATGTCTGTCATATCTCTGAACACTTGGAGAAGAAGGGCATTATTTTATTCATCTTTGTATCTGCAAGTGCTCACCATGATTTCAAGCACAGTCAACACTCCATATCCATAGATTCCATATCTGTGAGTTCAACTAGTAAGTAATTAAAGACACTCCAAAAATGTATCTATACTGAATATGCACATTTTTTTTCTGTTGTTATTGTTCCCTAAAGAATATGTATAACAACTACTTAAATAGCATTTAAATTGTGGTAGGTATTAAAAGTCATCTAGATACAATTTAGAGTAGACCAGAGAATGAGGGCAGGTGATATGCAAACCCTATTTTATATTAAATTAGAGGCTTGAACATCTGCAGATATTGGTGTCTTCTTGGGGTCTTTGAACCAATATCCCTCGGATACCAAAGGAAGATGTGCATGTTAGATAATCAATAAATTGGTATCCACAGAAATACCAGAGAAGATTTGGCAGAGGGTTGAAATAAATAATACTAAATTATTTAAATTTCTCACTGCTAAACAAGCAAATAAACAAAAACAAAGATCTTTGCTCCTTAACCTAATCACTAGAAGGTCTGAGATCATCATTGGGAAGGTTCCCCTGAGACTCTTAAATGCAAATAAATCCAGTCAGTGGGAATCAGTATGAGTGAGAGAGATGGAGGATGCTCCAGCTCATAATAAAGTTAAAAAAAAAACCCTCCATCACTCATGTTATACTACAGAAAATTTAGTATTTATTCTGAGAATTAGGCAGTGGAGAGGAAGCACAATTCAAGAAAGTTTGGAAAGTTTTGCATTTTTTTGTCTTTTTCTCACATGTTTGCTTTGAAAAGCTGATTGTGTTGTATAGCATTCTTTGTTCCTTCTAAAACTCAACTTCACAGTGTGCCCGTGATACCCTGGGAGAGCTCACATTGCTGAGTATTTGGGAGAATTTTCTCAGTATCTGTGCAGATTACACTTACTGACATATGTGTGCCCAAGGCTTAATGGTTTCCATTTATTAGGGAGACGCCTGAGCTTACTATTGACTGAGTCTTTTCTGCTCCAACTAGTGAAAGAACAGAGGTAAGAAGAATGAATGTATTGCTTGATGCAGACACCTATGGATTAGAGAAATAAATCTCACTTTGGCTAAATATGCCAATGACGAGACTGCATTCTTCAAATACTGTCAGTTTATTGACTTTAGTTCCCAGGCATGTGGTGACAATTGGTTCAGACATGGGATGATTTTAACTGAGACTGTAGGGTCCAACTATCCCAGCAAAAATCTTATGGGCCATGAAAAAGTGTCTGCTTAGAAGCAATTATATTTTATTAGATGATGTGAATATTTGCCTGGTAGTTTCTTCTAAAAGCTGTCAAAAAATGTAGGATCAGCTCTTGACAAACATGAATATTGATACACTTAGATAATATATACTATCTAGACTGATATCAGGAATCATGAGTTCTGTTCTCAGACTCTCTACTGGTATGTTTGGAGACAGAAATGGCAACACTCACATTCCATCTAGCCCTCTAGGTGCACTATAGATAAGTTCAAATTAAACTTTAGCACAAGTTTATTGCTTTCCTAAATACTAATAATAAACCACAGGGGTTTAGAAGTATAATCACAATGTATTAGTAACAACAAATGAAATGCTGATACATAAACATAGCAAACTATATACAAGATATATGTAAAGAAAACTAAAAATGATGAAAGAGATCAAAGATCTAAATAATTAGAAAGATATTTTATGTTCATGAGTAGGAAGATTCAATATAGTTAAGACATCACTTCATCACAACTTAATCACAACTTAATCTATAATCCAATTCAATCTCAATGAAAATTCCAGGAAGTGTCTTTTTATGAAGATCAAGCAAACTGTAAAGTTTAAAGGGAGAAGCAAAGGATTCAGAATAGCTGACAGAATATTGAAGGAGAAAAACAAAGTTGAAAGGCTGACACTACTTGACTTCAAGCTTTACTATAAAGCTACAACAATCATGACTTTGTACTATTGGAGACAGAATATACACTAGTTCAGCGGAACACAATAGAAAGCCCAGAAATCGATCTATACAAGTACCGTCCACTGGATTTTGCTAAGGGAACAAAGGCAATTCAAAGGAAAAAGAAAAATCATTTCCACAAATGTTGCTGAAACAACTGGATATCCACAAGCAAAAAAGCAATTTAGATACAAACTATAAACCTCCATAAGAGTAGACCCAAATATAAAAGCAAAAACTATAATACTCCTGGATGACAACATAAGTTAGAAATCTACGGATCTTGAATTTAGTGATGATTTTTATTTAAAATCCAAAACTCAATTTAGGCCCCAAATATTCAGTGAGTAGGACTTCATTAAAATTTAAAATTTCTGGCCTGCAAAGGACACTGTTAAGAGAATAAAACAAAGCATTGATTGTGAGAAAAGCATGGCAAAATATATATGATAAGGGACTATAAAATATATAAAGAATTCTGAAAATTCAATAATTAAAAAACAATAAACAGTACACATAGTTTTAAAATGGGAAAAATAGTTCAACATTTATCTTAGCAGTATACAAAGGTATGTAATTATACTGATGGTCAATAAGTATATGAAACAATGCTCAACATCATGCATCAGTATGGAATTGCAAATTAAAAGAAGAGTGAGATGCCAATACATGCATACTTATTAAAGCTGGTAAGACTCGTAACACTGACAATACCAAATGTTGAGAAGGATTTGGAGAAACAGGAACTCTCATTCATCTCTGGTGAGATACAGAATGATACAGGCATTTTGTGAGACCACTTTACAACTTCATGCAAAATTCAACATATGTTATCATATGACCCAGCAATCACACTCTCTAGTATTTAATGTGTTGGAAACTTATTATGTCTATGTAATAACCACCACATGAAAGTTTATATGAGCTTTACACATAATTGCCAAAACTTGGAGGCAGCCAAGATGCCTTTCAGTAGGTGAATGAGTAAAATTGTGGTACAACCATAGAAGGGAGTGTTCAGTGATAGAAAGGAAATGAGCTATCAAGCCACGAAAAGATATGGAGAAATTCGCAGACATATTGCTCAGTGAAAGAAGCCAGCCTCAAAAGATTGCCTGTTGTATACTCGGACAGGTGACCTTCTAGAAAAGGTGTAACCCTGAAGGCAGTACAAATATTAGGGGTTGCCAGGGTTTGAGGAAGGGAGGTAGGTAGATGGAGGTAGAAAGAATAGATGGAAGCCAGGCGTGGTGACACAGGCTTGTAATCCCAGCATTTGGGAGGCTGAGACCAGAGGATCTGGGTTTGTGGCCAGCGTCAGCTACCTAGTGAGGCTCTCCGCAAATTAGTGAGACCCTGTTTCAAAATAAAGAATAAAAAATAGGGCTCAGGGCATAGCTCGGAGGTAGAACGCCCCTGAGTTCAACCCCCAGTACCACAAAAAAAAAAAAAAAGAAAGAAAGAATAGATGGAGAACAGAGGATATTCATGATGATGAAACTATTCCATGTGATACAGTGATAGTAGATGCGTGTCCTTATACATTTGTAAAAAGCTGTAGAATATAGAGCACAAGAAATGATCTCTTATGTAAACTTGACATTCAATAATATTGTATCAATATTGGTTCATCAATGGTATAAATGTAATGCAAAATATACAGAAAATGGGAAACTGAGGTGGGGAAAGACTATATAGGAATTTTTTTTTGTACTTTCTGAACAATTTTTTCTGCAAACCTAAAAATGCTCCAAAAATTATCTGTTGATTTTTAAAATAATGAAATATAATTTTCAACTGCCACTTTTAAGTTGTTTTCCTCCCAAATAGAGTATCAGGAATTTCCTCCAGCTGGCCAGCCTGAGCCCTATGTTTTTGGTGTTAATATATCACGAGCTTGGAAAAAAGGCCATCGGATTAGAAGCACTTTTGAAATTTTGGATCAGGAGAATTGTCTGTAATATTGGCAACTTTGATAAAGTCTACTCTTCTCAGTCTTGAAGTTAGATTCTATATCAATATATAGATAACAAACATTGTTGAGCAAGCAAATAAAAGGGAGGTCCCATTCTTGAGGGTTGACAGTGACCAGGACATGATAATATCAAACATCCTCCAATGCCTTTCCTGAATCCCCTCAGCAGAAAGACTTTTCACCCATTTTTTTTTAAACTTTGGATAATTAATTTAGCATAGCATGTAGACTTATCTTTATGTTTCTCCTGTAGGCTTGGACCAGGGCATATTTTGTTTCTTCAACCTCACATTTTGCAGTCATTTGTGTTAGTGCTTCCTAAACATATTACATTACCACACATGTAGGGGATGTGAGGAGCAGCAATGTATTATTATACTGTTGAGTAGTATAGATGAGAAGTCTGATGTGGGTCTCACCAAGCTAACAGTGTCCGTAGGGATTTATTACAGGGTTCTAAGAGAGATGCCCTTTCCGTACTCATTGAGATGTGCGCCAGAATTCAGATTTCTTGTAGCTACAGGACTGAGGTCCCCCATTGGCTCACAACCTTTGGATCATAGCTATGTTGCCAACAAAGACAGGGTAAGATGCTCCCAGATTTGAATCTCTCTGCCCTCTTTTCCTATACTCCCTTTACTGACTGTGCCTCTTTTCTCTCTTCCTTTAAGGACCCAAATGACTACTCTAAGCACACATGGATGATCCAGGATAATCTTCCTGTATTAAATTTCATAAAGTTAATTCAGTCTACAAAATTCTTTATGGCATGCAAATGAACATCTCTGTAGACATCTTTGATGGTCATTATTCTTTTACCACAAAACTTGTCATAATTTAGTTGATTTTAAATCAATCTAGTCAACAAATAGAAATAATTTCACTGAATTATATTTAACGCTATATCTTGGGCTCTTGTTTTCTACCCTATTTTTTGCACTTAATGTGATATGAATTCTTTATGGAAGAAAAACAAAACATTATAAGCTACTTATATAATCCCATGACCTAGAGATGCCAGATAAATTTTATCTTATTTGTTATATGTAAATATATTAATGTATTTTCTTTTACATTTCTAGAATGGCTGAATTATACTTTTCTATATAATGTTATATTACGAACATTACTCACAGAATTTTTTTCAAATATACTTTTTAAGGCTATTGAATATCCATGCATGGTGGCACAAGCCTGTAATCTCAGTACTCAGGAGGCTAATACAAGAGGATCTCTGATTCAAGGATAGCCTCAGCAATTTAGCATGGCCCCTCAGAAACTTAGCAAGACTCTGTTTCAAAATAAAAAATGAAGCCGGGCGTGATGGCGCACGCTTGTAATCCCAGCATTCGGGAGGTTGAGAACGGAGGATCCGGGTTCGCGGCCAACCTCAGCTACCTAGTGAGGCACTCCACAACTTAGTGAGACTCGGTTTCAAAATAAAGAATAAAAAATAGGGCTGGGGGTATAGCTCGGAGGTAGAATGCCCCTGAGTTCAATCCCCAGTCCCACAAAAATAAATAAATAAATAAATAAATAAATAAATAAATAATGAAATAGGGCTGTGGTTGTAGTTCAGAGGTAGAATGCCTCTGGGTTCTTCAACCTTCAGTACTAAAAAAAAAAAAAAGCTACCACATATTTCATTTAACACATTGGAGAATACTTTATTAAACTATTACCCTATATAATACAGCATTTAGGTAGTTTCCAATTAAATAAGCACCACTAGCATGATAATTATTTGTAAATAGCTATGGGATTTATTTTAATTCTTTTATTTAGCATTTATTATTAAAATAAAATCTCTGTGTCAAAGAAGGCCTAAGCAAAAATATAAAATATATTCAACTACATAAAGGCTTTTTATGCCTCTGTGTCTTACAAAATAAAGTAACTGACAGACAAATGAATAACTTAGAAACTATTTCTATTAATTTTAACAGATAAAAAGGTAATACATTTACTATTTAAAGACATTTTAAAGTCAATCAAAAAAAAAAAAGAAAGAAAGAAAAAGAAAAAACTATACTGTATACCTAGTGGGAAAATTGCTAAAGCACATAAAATGTTTACTTAAAGGAGAAATACAAAAAGTCAAAAGGTAGAAATAGTGTTCAATATGTTAATCAAATAAAACATTAATTTACCACTTTTTTCTCATCTTATTATGAATAATAAAGATGACATAACAGAAAGTGATGAAAATAATATAGTGAAATCAGCAGACTTAAAATTATTAGTAATTTAAATTAGTAAATTCTTTCTAGAAAATTATTTCATAATGTTCTAGTATTTTGGACTTGTTATAACATACCTATAAAAATAACATTACAAATGTTACATCTGTAGCTCTGTAATAGTGCTATGAGCTTGTGAGTTTTTCAGTTGCTAAAATTGTCCTTACTATAATCTAATGTGGTGTGTTCCTCATAGAAACCAGGAGTCCTGACCTTTTATTTGGTCGATGGGACCCTGTGTCTGGAACCAGTCACATTATGAGGTTGAGCACCTGGACCCCTAGATGGTCAAGTTTTCACAACCCTTCAGCTTCCAACTGCAAGGACTTTGGGTCTAATTATAAAGTTACAGGAAAGAATGTGGACAAGACCACTGTCTTCTGACACCAAGTTTAGAGGTTCCCCACATCACCCTCCATCTTGGTAATTTACTAAAGAGTCTCACAGAACTCACTGAAAGCTATTATATCCATAGGCATAGTCTTATTACAAGAAGACACATTATAGGCAGTCAAGAAAAGTCACAGAGGACAGAGTTAGGAAGTGTCTCAAACATAGTTTCTTTTTTCCTCTGAACACATGTTACCTTGCTGGCATAATATAGACATATCCATATATATTGTCAATTCAGTAAGGCCTAAACTTCAGTGTCCAGAATCTATACAGAAATTTATTTATTTATTTATTTATTTATTTATTTATTTATTTATTTATTTATTATTTTTTGTGATACTGGGGATTGAACTCAGGGACACTACCTCTGAGTTATGCACCCAGAGCTATTTCATTTTTATTTTTTATTTTTTTTATTTTTTTATTTTTTTGCGGTACTGGGGATTGAACTCAGGGGCATTCTACCTCCAAGCTACACCCCCAGCCCTGTTTTTTATTCTTTATTTTGAAACCGAGTCTCACTAAGTTGCGGAGTGCCTCACTAGGTAGCTGAGGCTGGCCTGAACCCGGATCTCAGCCTCCCGAATGCTGGGATTACAAGCGTGCGCCACCACGCCCGGCTCTTCATTTTTATTTTTTAAACAGAGTCTCACTAGGTTCCTGAGTCTCGCTACTTGCTGAGGCTGTTCTCAAACCTACAATCCTCTGGCCTCAGCCTCCCAAGTACTGGGATTATAGGCGTGCACCAACATGCCCAGCAAGACTGTATTCTGTAGGTATGATGGACTGATTTATACGTTACAGGGCCTGAGAGGCTTACCATGAATAATTATCACTTGGAAAATTACAACAGTTTAGAGGTTACCTCCCAGGAGACAGGACAAAGACCAGACCTCCCTTTGGGTAGCACCAGATTCTCTATTGCACGCCTTTGTGATGTCTTGTTCTTCTTTGACTGGTGAAATGTTCCTTTCATTCTGTGTAGGATGTAAATAGAACTTGAAAACACAAGAAGCAAACACTGACTGTGGAATGGAGAAATGGGGAATCTGAAATTATTCTTGAAAAGTTTAGCACTTCTATCTCAGCAATCAATAGCACAAGTAGACAGAAGATCAGTCAAAATACAGACTAATTCAACAGGACTCTGCCAACTGTAGCTCGTTGAAAAGTGTAAAAACTCCACCTAAAAACAGAAGAACATGGGTTATTTTCTAAAACACTTGGGACCTTACCCAAGAGTGATCTTATTCTGGGATTCAAAATAAACCTTAGCACATTTTAAATAAATCACTTAAAAAATGGTTTGGAGGAATTGATACATAAAATCAGAAAAAATCTGTTTTCTGCTTAGAATAATCAAACTAGAAATTGGTCACACAAATATATCCAGAAAATCTCCAAATACTTGGAATTTAAATAACATACTTCCTAACTTATTCATGAGTCAATGAGGAGGTCAAAATGGAAATTATAAAATATCTTTAGCTGGATAAGTCACAGAGGACAGAGTTGGGAAGCGTCTCAAACATAGTTTATTTTGTCCTCTGAACACATGTGGCCTTGCTGGCATGATATAGAGATGTATCCATATATATTGTCAATTCAGTAAGCCCTAAACTTCAGAGTCCAGAATCTGTACAGAACTTTATTTATTTATTTATTATTTTTTATGTTAAAGGGGATTGAACTCAGGGACACTACTTCTGAGTTACGCCCCCAGCCCTATTTTATTTTTATTTTTTAAACGGAATCTCACTAGGTTGGAGATTTTGCAGAATATATCTAGAGCTGTGTTTAGAAAGAAACCCATAGCACTTAACATATTACAAAAGAATAAAGGTCTCCAATCCATAATACAAGTTTCTATGTTAGTCACCTTTTCCTTACTGTAACAAAACAACTTAGATAATCAGTTTGTAAAATGGAAATTTATATTTTTGGCTCACAGTTTTGGAGGCTTCAATCCATGGTCATTTTGGCCCTCTCTAGTTAGCTCAGGCTTGTGTTGAGGAAACACAGGGCAGTGGCAAGACATGATGGAGTAAACTACTCACCTCAGGGTGGCTGAGAAGCAAAAAGAGAGAGTGGGAAAGGGTAGGGTCCCAATATTCACTTCAGAGGCATGCCCCCAATGACCTAACTTACTCCGACAAGGTCCCACCTCTTAAAGGTTCTGCCGCCTCTTATTAGCATCATGAGCTAGGGAACTGGTCATCAACACATGGGCCTTTAGGGACAGTTATCTAAGCCTTAACAGCTTCCATATTAATAAGGACAATAAAGGATCGATATATGGATCAATGGGACAGAATAGAAAATAGAGGTTCCAAAGCCAGGCGTGGTGGTAAACGCTTGTAATTCCAGTACTTTGGAGGCTGAGACTGGAGGATCCGGGTTTGTGGCCAGCCTCAGCTACTTAGTGAGGCCTGCTGCAACTTAGTGAGACCCTGTTTCAAATAAAGAATAAAAAATCGGGCTGGGGGTGTAGCTCAGAGGTAGAACGCCCTTGGGTTCAGCCCTTAGTGCCACGAAAAAAAGAAAATAGAGGTTTCAGTTAATAAATCCATGAATGTGTAGTATTTTTTTTTCTTTACAAAGGAGATGAGAAAATTCCATAGAAAAAAAGCAGATTTTTTTTTAACCAACACATTTAGACATTTGAAACATGTTCATACAAAACAATAAACTTCATCTCATCTCTTTCAGCAGAAATGAAATTAACTCCAAATGGGACACAGATTTAATGATAAAAACAAATTTATAAAACTTTTGTAAGGAAACAGAAGATAACCTTTGTGACTTTGAATCAGGTAAAATATTCTTAGATAGAACATAAAAAGTACAAACCAATACAGAAAATATGGATATGTTATACTTCCTTAAAAAAAAAAAGTTTTTTTAAAAATGAAAAGGCAAGTGATACTCTAGGATAAAATAGTCACAAAATATATATCTGATAAGTAAAGGCTCTTGAAAATTCATAATCAACTCTCTCAACATAATAAAATACCATGCCAATACAAACATAGAAAAAAATTTCCAAACAAACACTTTATAAAGGAGGAGGTAAAGATGGTAATAAGCAAGTGAGAAACTGCTGAATATCATTAGTTATCATGAAAATGCAAGCTGAAACCAAAATAAGATGTTAATATACCTCTATTACTATTGCTTTTTTATAAAATGAGGAGATCAAATGGTAACAAGGAAGTGGGCAACTGGAACCTTCATACATTGTTGGTGGCAATAAAAAAATGAATCACCCACTTAGGAAAATGCCTGAGCAATTTCTTAACATATGAGACACTAAGTCCTCCCCCAACCCACCTGCTATAGGTTTTCACTAAGGAGAAACTAAAGCATATATCCACACAAATGGCTATGCATGAATGTTTATAACAGTTTTAATCACAATTGCTCAACACTGAAATAATCCAAATGTCCATTTACTGGAGAATGGATAAACAAGTTCTGCCACATTGATAGAACAGAATACTACTTGATAGTAATACAGAACAGTTTCCTGATACATTCAGTAATATGGATGGATCTCAAAAAACATTATACTAAGTAAAAAAGTATGTCTATGAAAAGACACATGCAATCTGACCATGATAGTAAACAAACAAAAATACAAAACAAAACAAGATATGAGGGAGACAGGGAAACCTAAATATCTATAAATAGAAGAAAGGATAACAATTTCTGCCATACTTACATGATGGAATTTTAGATAGTGCTATGGACTTAATATTAGTGTGTTGGAACTGAACTCAAGGTGCTGGGACCCGGAGGCAGAGTCTTTGAGTAGTGATGAACTCATGAAGGTGGATGGAATTAGTGCCCTGATAAAAGGTTTAGAGGAGTGATTTTGCCCCTCTAAGCCCTTTTTCCATGTGAGGCTGCAGTAAGAGACACTATCTACATAGCAGACAACATGGTAATTCTATAAACCTTGATCTTGGAGTTCACAATTTCCAGAACTACAAGAAATAAATTTTTATTATTTATGAATTATCTAGTTGAAGTTATAATAGCAGGAACAAAGACACATGGAAACAAAGCTACTATTATTCTTAGTAACATAAATAAATGTTAAAAAGCATCATGTTAAGTGGAAAAAGCCAGAAACAGAAATGTGTACTTTGAAAAAGTATGGACTTTTAAATGATTGCATTTAAATGAAATTCAAGAACTGGTAAAACAGAATTAGATGACCAAAGTTAGAACTGAGAAAGTCTGGGCTTGAGAAGGGGATTGAGAGAACTTTCTAGAGTGCTGAAAGTGGTCTATTCTTTGTTCTAGAAATAATTACAAGTGTATATGTAGGCAGATATTTATTGAGCTGTATAATTAAAACTTGTCCACTTTTATCAGCATAGAATATATCTCAATGAGAGAGAGAGAGAGAGAGAGAGAGAGAGAGAGAGAGAGAGAGAGAGAGAGAGAGAGAGAGAATGAGAATGAACCTTGGTGAAATATATAGAAGGGATGGAAAAAAGAAAAATCTTGGAAGATCTTCTTGTACTGGCAGAAAATAAGAAAATTTTTGATTTAAACATCCAACCTGAGAGCTTCAAAAGACCAAAGCTCTAGCAATTTGAACAACAAAACAAGTAGAGTAGGTTGGTATGGTGGTGAACTTGTATAATACCGGTACTTGGGAAGCTGAGACAGAAGAATCACAGATTCAAGGCCATCCTCAAAAGTTACCAAAACCCTCAGCAACTTAATGTGTTTTAAAATGAAAAATAAAATAGGGCTGGAGGGTGGCTCAGAGATAGAGTGCCTCTGGGTTAAATCTTAGTACCATAAATAAATAAGTACATATATATATATATTGGACAAAACCAAATATAATTAAAATGCTACAAATATACAGAAGTCAATGCTGATATAAATGGTTGAATAAATAAATGAGAGGAAACGTTTTCCTTACCAATAACACATTTAGATAATTTCCACTTTGGTAAGAAGAATTTAAATAATTTCCTTCTCCTTGAATTTAGGTAGGATTTAGTGATTCTCTTCCAAAAAAAAAATATGTAAGGGAAAAACATAATTTTAGAAGGGATAAATCTAGAGAAGACTACCTGAACCAGGTGACCATGGTTGGCATTACAGAAGTCACATGGCATGTGATATATTTAGGTATCAAAATATCATCTTCAATGTCACATTCTTTTTTGTTTACTTTCATCTTAACTTTGATGAGTTTCTCTGTATGGATCAAGTTTTTCTATTAGTTTGAAAATTATATCCTTTAATATATTTTTTCTTATATATTTGCCATAGAAAGTACAATGTGTCTACCTGGCTATTCAAAATTAAATACCAATCTTATTTCCCTCACCCAGGACAATGTAAGAAACTTAGAATATTTTATATCCACTTTCTTTTTTATAATTTATTTATTTTTAATTGGTGCATTGTAATCATACATCTTTGTTAGGTAGAGGCATACATGCACACATTTCTCATTTAACCCTTCTTCAATTCCCGCCCCACTCCCTCTCCCTCCCTCCTTTTCAAGTTCAGTTTAGTGATATATCCACTTTCTTTATCTTCTAAACTTTATATCACTGTTTTGTGTATGTTAACATTATATTTTAAAATCTGTAAGATATTATTGTTATTTAATGTGTGTTAAACATTAATTTTTTCACATATTCCTTCCAGTTTTGTTGATGTGTTTTGATTCTGCATTTCTCTGATTCCATATATAATAGTTTTCTTTATGTATAAAGAATATCTTATACTATTTTCTTTAATGTGGTATGCTGGTGATGATTTCTCTTCCTCTTTTATCTGTTAAAGAATATATTTCTTTCATCTTTGTAATTTTGTTAAGTGTAGAACTCTTATTCTCCATTTATATTCTATCAGCACTTTAAATATATAATTTAATGTCTTCTGGCTTTCATTGTTTCACTTGAGAGGTCAGTTGTCAATCTTATTCCTATTGTTTTGATGGCTATGTATTTTTATTGGATTCTTAATCTTCAAGGGATTCATATGTCTTTTATGAATTTGTGGCTTATTATCTCTCCTAAAAATTTTAAATTTTAGCTAGGCGTAGTGGCACACACTTGCAATCCCAGCATTTGGGAGGCTGAGACCAGAGGATCCGGGTTCACGGCCAGCCTCAGCTATCTAGTGAGGCACTGTGCATTAGTGAGACCCTGCTTGAAAATAAAGAATAAAAAATTGGACTGGAGGTATAGCTCAGAGGTAGAATGCCCCCAAGTTCAATCCCCAGTACTGCAAAAAAAAAAAGTTAAATTTTCATGAATTATTTCTTCAGTCATTCTGACCTATTCTTTCTCATTTCTCTTTTTGGGGTTTTAAAACTCATATTTTTATAATTAGTTTTTACTAAAACCTCTGAATATCTTACTCTGCCTTATTTTTCAAAGATTTTATTTTTGCTCTCAATTCTTTATATGTCCTTCTAAACTAATATCCAATATATTGTTTCTCTCTTTAGTTTTCTTTGATTTGCTGTTAACCCAATCAATTAAATTTTAAAGCAACTAATTTTTATTTGGTCCTGTTATGGTTTTAATCTCTTTATGTAAGTCAGTTATCTCCTTGAAAATAGTAAATATAGATTTTTTTTTCTTTTGCAGTATTGGGAATTGAACCCAGAGGCATTCTACCCCCTAGCTCCAACTCCAGCCCTGTTTTTAATTCTTTATTTTGAAACAGGGTCTCACTAAGTTGCAGAGGGTCTCACTAAGTAGCTGAGGCTGGCTCAGCCTCCCAAGTACTGGGACGCCAGGCTAAATATAGGTATTTTAAACTGATGAGAATCCCAAAATACCTACAAGATTGTTTATATTGCCAATTGCATTTACTATTTTTCTCATATCCTATTTTTTATGTGCTTTTTCAATTTTTATCATGTACTGGACATTTGACAGAATTCTGGGCTCTTAACTTAAGTGTTACTATTTGAAGAGTTTACTTCACTTAATTAAACATAGAATATTGTCTTTGCAGGGCTAAGACAATCTTTCTGAAGTATTTTCCCAAACATAACATATCTAAGACTGTCTCCCTTCTTTCTTAATTTCTCTCTCTGTCTCTCTCTGTCTCTCTCTGTCTCTCTCTCTCTGTCTCTCTCTCTCTGTCTCTCTCTGTCTCTCTCTCTCTCTCTCTCTCTCTCTCTGTCTCTCTCTCTCTCTCTCTCCTGCTCTTTATCCCTCCCTCCCCCTCTCCTTTCCTTTCCTTTCCTTTCCTTTCCTTTCCTTTCCTTTCCTTTCCTTTCCTTTCCTTTCCTTTCCTTCCTTCTCTCTCTTCTTTCTTTCTTTCCTTTGTTGTTTGGTGTACTGCTATTTTGTATTAGAGTTCCTGAAGCTATTTGGTCACCACATAATAAAATTTTGAGAAATAAAATAAGCGTAATTAGTCAAGGTCAAGCAATGAAAAGAGTCATATAGTCCTGATTATATCCTGTTAAATGATCTTATGAGCCATATCTGTATTAACCACTTACACTCTATATTTGCATGACTTAATACATTCCTTTTTAAAAATCTAGATGCTTTAATATTGGGCTTTGGTGATTAAATTCTCACTCATTTCTTAAATAAGTCAGTGTTTGAATGGTCATAAAAGTACCTTGAGGAATTTGGGCTGGAGGCAGGACCCTAAAAATAGAAGACTATTAATACAAAACAGTGATGTTCTAAAACAATGGCAGTGGAAATGAAGATAGAAATTGGGCATGCATTTGAGAGATCTATATTGGGAAGCATAGAGAGGCAACATATTGGGGATAAAAACTTCCCAGTGATATTCTATGCATGATAGCATCTCAGTAAGTGAAAAATGATGCATTTACATGGCTAGTATATACTTGCCTGAAATCATGCTGTGTATAAACACTAGAATGTTAATTCAAAATATTTCACCTCTGGGCTGATCATGGATGTTAGCAACTTTACCTTTACTTTCCACACATTTGCTTTATCTGGATGGCAAAACAAGCGCATTATCCCCCCAAAACACAGAAACTTTCAATCCCAATCCAAGTGGATATGACAAACCCATTTTTCTTCATCTGTGTATGCAATGGCATAAATATAATTTGCATTGTTCTCCAGAAACTCTCGCAGCTCTAAAAAATGTAATCAGCTGCTTTCCTCTTTAGCTTAAGGTACGTGTGACCAGGGAGACCTTTCCAAAATAAGGTTGTGAAAGTCCTCAGATAACAGACTTTTCTGTCCAAATAGAATATATGCAACGAGGTTATTACAGACATCTTGCCAGAGCCAGTGTTTCTAGATAAACATTTCTGGTGCTGGATGATTTTTGAACACATATCTGCTTTCCTGTGTTTCTTCTATTCACTATTATTGTTGAACCCAACTCTAAAATTGGAATTTGTGGCAGAGGAGCAACTTGTTCTCCATAAAGGGTTATCAAGGCCATAATATGCAGTTTTCCTCTTTCCAGATCCTTAATTGTCCTAGTAATCTCACAAGTTACTTTGAATTGTGAGAAATAGGGGAAAAAAAAAAAAAAGAACAAGAGTGAATTGGGTTGGAAAACATGGAATTGTTATGTCATAACTACAGTATTTCTCATCGGAAAATTCCTTCCCCAGCTATGGGAAAAAATAAAGATTGCTTAGAAAAATCAGAAGGAATGAGACCCTTCTCCCCTCATTCTCTCACATTTTCACAGAGTAAAAGAAGAAAAGAACTCCCATGTCCGGATGAATCACCCAGCTGGAATTCACTCCTAGCAGAAGATGAAGGGTCTACAAGCTCGGAAATGCCAGACTCAGATGTTGAAGTAAGAGCTCTTTTCCTAAAAGGCAATTTGGAGTTAGCTGCATCCCACCCACTCTTTCCAAATCCTGGTTTGTATCTTGTCACCTATACTATAAACAAAGCAGTGACATTCATAGAGATAAATAGGGAGATGTGGAGAAAAGGCCAGGGAGCTGGTTGGGAACAGCAAAGACAGAAAAAATCTTTCATGCGTGGAGCCAAGAATGAAAAACTTAACAATTATGCACACTGAGATGTGGGAAGATTCCTCCAGTCTTGTTAAAAAGAATTCAGACATATTTCTATCAACATTGATGCTGGGAGAGTTCCAAAGTCATCTGGTTGAGCCTCCTATGTGTTTTATCAATGGCTCTGCTATCTAGGCTGTAGGGAAAAATCTAACAGTTACATCTGGCAAGAATAGAGCAAATCCCCAGGAGGTCTGTATTAAGGTACCCATTCAACTAGCAGGTGTCTCCACATTTGCATCGAGTAACACTTAACTCCAAGTGTTTTATGTTAAGAGAAC